>JAOTOM010004740.1:0-57500 GCA_034440615.1 Ashinkailepas kermadecensis | reverse complement strand
TCCCTCCGCGACTCTCACACTGCAGTAGGATGTCCATGCCAGCCGTGGTGGACACCTGGTCACCCTGAATGACCCGCGGAGGCTCCGGCGGTACCAGGATGGTGAGCCTGGCATCACGCGACCTGCGGACAACGGTCAAGTCAGGTCAGACCAAGTCAGATCAGATCAAGTTAGGTCAGATCAAGTCAGGTCAGGTCAGATCAGGTCAGGTCAGATCAAGTCGAGTTAGATCACTTCAGGTGAACCGGCACACTGTCCCAGTTGTGGGATCTGAACACAGTGGTGGTCAGCTGAGGTCAAACGCCACACTATTTCAGCCCTGAGACCTGCAAACAGGGGCGGTCCGGCCAGGTCAGATCAGGTCAGGTCAGCCTACCGTCACACCGTTCCTTCTGATGAGCCTGCGGATAGCGGCAGTCAGGTCGACCAGGTCACCCACCGGACACGAATCATCTGCCATTGTCAGGTGAGGTCAGCACGTGGCAGACCACTGAGGGCATCAGAGTATATCAGCAGCGGCACGGTGGGGTGGCACACTCGGGTGCTCCCAGCCGGATAAATGGTGGGCTTTTAGAGCAGTGGTTGAGTCCCAACAGCCATTGGAAAGGTGAGCTCAGCTACTCAAGACTAATCAATATTGACGCAATGCTGGTTAAAAAGTGAGCAATGCAAAGCAAGCTTCACCTTGGCTCGCTTCACGAAAAGATCATATTAGCAATATTTCGCTCCAGAAAATGTGTGATGATAGAGAGGAATGCATTCTTGTAAAGCCTGTGATGGTACCCGTGCTGGTCGACGTGGAATATTGGCGATGTGAAGCATGCTTATTGGTTGGATGAGTCTTACATATCATAAGGTTTTATCTCCATTATATTTCAGCACCATTACATCAGCAAACTATTGGATACCATGATGCTATGCGCTTCATTTAAACATGGCTTTGGCAGGTTTTTCAAATAAAAATATGCGACTGCATAAATACGATGCGAAATCAGAACAAGCGTAATCGCATAATGCAATACCCAAGGGACTTCGTGTTTTGCGGCCATTCTGCTTTCACGCGAAGCAGAACTATTCCACTCTCCACGCAAACAGGAACTAGTTCATTCTCTCCGCAAGCAGAACTGTTCTACTTTCTCCGCAAGCAGAACTATTCCACTCTCCCCGCAAACAAAACTCTTCTACTCTCCCGCTAGCAAAACTATTTCACTCTCCAAGCAAGCCGAACTCCTCCACCCTCCCTGCAAGCAGAACATCTACATCAAAGCTATCTTTGTGCACATGCAACGAGTAAATGTTGAATACAGTAAAAGTAAATGTTGAAAGTAAATGT
Organism: Ashinkailepas kermadecensis; assembly: GCA_034440615.1. Lineage (NCBI taxonomy): Eukaryota > Metazoa > Arthropoda > Thecostraca > Neolepadidae > Ashinkailepas > Ashinkailepas kermadecensis. Next base: position 56,167 of record JAOTOM010004740.1, on the reverse strand, counting down.
TGATTTTCCGGCCAGTCCACATGACACCTTGGTGTCATCAGCTTCATTCAGAGTAGGTCTACCCAAGAGGTGAACTTCGTCAGTGGCGAGCGTCTGGTGAGTGTGCCTGTGACGCGTGCAGGTGAGTGGAGCGGGCGCGGTGACACTGACCTGATGCCCTGCTGTCCGGCGGCAGAGCCGACCTGACACTGGAACACGCCGTCGTCCTCCATGGTGGCCCGCTGAATCTCCAGCGAGAAGATGCCCTCGTGGTCGTCGCCGATCATCCGGTAGCGCGGGTAGCTGGTCAGGTCTCGAGTGATGCCCAGACCGAACTCGTCCCGGGTCCACTGCACCTGACCCACCGGGTCGGACACCTGGAGACGGCGGAGTGTCACGCTTGACTCACGGAGTTTGATACCTTGAGAAGGCAGGGGCTCACTTCTGTCACCGTGATGACACCTGTGGAACCTAAAGGACAGACTTGGTATTCTGGAGCAGGTAGAAACTTGGGAGCTTTTGTCGCACCAGCTAGAGACACGGATAATTATGGTACAATATCCAAGTCAACCCGCCGGAACCTTCAAATGCAAGGTTGCATGATCAACAAGCAGCACAGATAGAGCATACCTCACTTTTGTAGAGGCTTGGAATTTCGAAAACTTTTCTTGCTATCTATCTGAAAGAAGCGATATACTGAAAGTAATGGAAAACATGTTGGGGCTGAAATGCGCTACAGTCGGAATAATCTGGAAAGTCGTGTGGTTTCCTATATATATGCATATGAATATATATATATATATATATATATATATATATATATATATATATATATATATATATCAGATGGGACTTAATCAGTCAAATTTTCTTCGAGCGAATTCCCTTCTCAGAATGCAAATCGATATCGCCTTGGATGTTGTGCGCTTTAACATCATTCGCAATGAAGTGTGCATGCATGCAAATCTCGGATCATGCACGATGCAGACAACATCGGACATGTCGGATGTTCAAGAGGTGCCCAATTATCAGCAACGACAGTCTTCCTAATCAATCGTGCACAACTTATCCGGAATGAGACAGCCGGAAGGAAAGGGCCAATTGGAGGGTTCACCTAGTAACGGAAATTCTAGGAAGACGGTGGTAATCCACGTCATTGTACTCCAATCAGCTGAATGAATGCGCGGAGCATTCTAAACGGCGATTATGGCGCATCTCATAGCGCAGACCTACACTTTACTTGACACTGAAATGAGCCGGTATAATCCATTTGCATCAGGTCAGTTTGAGATTGCTAGTTCGTGGTGGTTGGGAGTTGGGTTTCGCGGGCGAGACGATATGCCCGTGAAATCCCACGATTGTGCCCATTGGTATTGCCCTGGGGCCCAGCTGCGTTGAGCCAGTCAAACATTCGTACGGAGTTCAGTGAACTACCTGCCAAAGAATCGACCAGAGTAGGTCACAGCACCAATGCGACCTTCAGAGGGCGTTTTGCACAATCGTGAAATGTTTCGCGTGACCGAAAAAAACCCAGCTAGATCCTTCACGGCAGTGGCACCTCTTACCCAAGCCATCATGGCTGCAATTGATAACATCTTGCACTTGCACGGTATCCCCGCAGAAGTTCGAGAAGTGTAAATATCGTTCTCGGAACCGATGCGGACGCCGGTGGGAACTGTTTCCGCTGTGGTACCTCTGTTTAGCATCGGGCTTAGTGGCAGCCAGATATCACACCACCACCTTGGATTGCATATCATCGAAATATGTGTGCTCCTGGCCCCGTTCAGTGACAGCCAGATATCACACCACCACCTTGAGTGGCGAATCACCGAGATATTTGGTGTGTTCCTGGTCCCGGCCGAGGCTGGGCTTCTGAAGTGCACATACCACAAATGACCACTAAAGAGTACCATGCCACGGTAGCAGAGAGGAATCTTCGTAATAGATAAGTGCTCAGCTGAATGAGGGTGTACGAATTAGGGCCGAAAATTCGGCATTTAGCATATAATTACCACAATTATGTGATATATTGCGTGCAAAATACCATGGGGCGTGAGAAACGCCTAACGCAATGCATTCCGCAGAAAACCGAGCGCGTTGTTGCGTGGTGTGTTATACCCTGGAACCCATGCGGGAACGGCAAATACAATTACGGCCCATTCAATCTCTGCAAACGAGCTCTACGTACCAATAGTGGTGCAGAGGGCTGCGCCCCTGGCCACGACCTGCACCTCTCAACTGAGACTGACTAATCCCTTCAGCAGGTCCGCTATGGCTACACAAAAGCATTGCGGCCACGTCAAATGCCACGCACATACACCCCACATAGTTGCGTTCAACCTGGGAGCGCTAAAATAACTTATGTTGCGATCGGAGTGGCTCGATGTCAGGTAAAGCGGTGGCGGTGCAGCTTCAGCTGACGGCGGTACTACCTCGCCTCCCAACCGTGCAGCCGTGGGAGCCGCAACTGATCTCCATACGTCTTGTTGTGATATATCATGACAGGAGGCCCACCCGCAGATAAAAAAAATATCCTCGAAGTATGGGGACGCGCACACAAATAGTCAACGAAATTCCGCCGGCTGGGCGTTGTCATTGGATGGGCCAAAAAACATTGCAGTCATCCAACGCTTTGCCCGTCGCATTTAGTGTCACGACTTCGCAAACCGACACCGCAAGCTGCGATGTTCCAAAGGTCACATGACCACCAGCACCATGAGGTTAAGGACTGTCGATGACAGCTTCAACGATTGGCGCTGACGACTGGAGCTCGGTGCTGACAACAGAAGAAATGTAATATGTGGTTCTTACAATGTTGCAAGATTGTTGCATCTTGCATAAACACACATCACTGCGCAACATTGCAAAAACATTGCAATGTTGCACTTTCAAACTAACGGCATACCGGCCGTAAAGTGTGTGCTCTGTTATAGAGTTGTTCTATTGTGGATAGGAGTGCCAACTGGCTTTGCATCATCAAAGATCATCGAAGGTTATCAGCTTTGCTAACTTATTTATACTTGATTTTACATGAAATACATTGACGCTGGACCAGTTAAGGTGCCAACGCACGCCATCTATTCTGGCAAGATTATGATCTACATTGTCGGATCCGCGTGCAGATCGCATTTGAATCTAAATTGCGGAACAAAACATTCGAAAAAAGACGGATTGTCGTCCAGCAGAGCCAAACTCTTAAAATTGTAATTTAATCGGTTAAGTATCAATGGCACAACTGCACAACCAATGTGATATACCGTGCATACTGTACCGTGTAACTACCGCGTCCTACGTGAGATAAACAATATTTAATGCACATGAAACTGAGTGAACATGAGAGAAAGTCTGCATCAGATTAACTAGACATGGACTGAAAGGACGCCATTCACTTCTTTTTTTTCGCTAATTGCACTGTAAAAAAGAGTGAAGTGTGTGATAAGATTGCAACTTGGCCAGTTAAGTGCTAACATCACTGCCAAAGAACATCACCACGGGATACGCAATATTTCAAGATATATGAAACTGAGTGGACATGAAGGAAACAAAATCATCATCCAGTTAACAAGCGAACGGTTCAAGCAACAGCTTCCAATCAATTCCTTATGAGGAAAGGCACGTTCAGCGTTCAGTTCAGGTATGGCGATCGGCTTTCATGGGCGCTTCGTGCCATAACGCTACATGTTCTGCATGAAGTCTGAGTTTTACGCCAAAACAACAACCACACTGCCGTCCCAGATTGAGGTCGACATCAGGAAAACAGCAACTGCACCTCCGTCCCAGACTGAGGCCGACGGCAGGAAAACAACAACTACACTGCCGTCCTAGACGCAGGTCGGCATCAGGAAAACAGCAACAGCGTGGCTGTGTAGCTGAGGTGCTGCGTAGCTAAAATTATGTGTGGCTGAGAGGTGCTGTGTAGCTGACGTGCTGTGTGGCGGAGAGGTGTTGTGTAGCTGAGAGATGCTGTGTAGCCGAAGTGCTGTGTAGCTGAGAGGTGCTGTGTAGCTGAGAGGTGCTGTGCAGCTGAGAGGTGCTGTGCAGCTGAGAGGTGCTGTGTAGCTGAGAGCTGCTGTGTAGCTGAGAGATGCTGTGTAGCTGAGAGGTGCTGTGTAGCCGAGGTGCTGCGTAGTTGAGAGGTGCTGTGCAGCTGAGAGGTGCTGTGTAGCTGAGAGGTGCTGTGTAGCTGAGAGGTGCTGTGTACCTGCGAGATGCTGTGTAGCTGAGGTGCTGTGTAGCCGAGGTGCTGTGTAGCTGAGAGGTGCTGTGTAGCTGAGAGATGCTGTGTAGCCGAGGTGCTGTGTAGCTGAGAGGTGCTGTGTAGCTGAGAGATGCTGTGTAGCCGAGGTGCTGTGTAGCCGAGGTGCTGTGTAGCTGAGAGGTGCTGTGTAGCTGAGAGGTGCTGTGTAGCCAAGGTGCTGCGTAGTTGAGAGGTGCTGTGTAGCCGAGGTGCTGTGTAGCTGAGAGGTGCTGTGTAGCTGAGAGATGCTGTGTAGACGAGGTGCTGTGTAGCTGAGAGGTGCTGTGTAGCTGAAAGATGCTGTGTAGCCGAGGTGCTGTGTAGCTGAGAGGTGCTGTGTAGCTGAGAGGTGCTGTGCAGCTGAGAGGTGCTGTGTAGCTGAGAGATGCTGTGTAGCCGAGGTGCTGTGTAGCTGAGAGGTGCTGTGTAGCTGAGAGGTGCTGTGTAGCTGAGAGATGCTGTGTAGCCGAGGTGCTGTGTAGCTGAGAGGTGCTGTGTAGCTGAGAGGTGTTGTGTAGCTGAGATATGCTGTGTAGCCGAGGTGCTGTGTAGCTGAGCGGTGCTGTGTAGCTGAGAGGTACTGTGCAGTTGAGAGGTGCTGTGTAGGTGAGAGATGCTGTGTAGCTGAGAGGTGCTGTGCAGCTGAGAGGTGCTGTGTAGCTGAGAGGTGCTGTGTATCTGAGAGGTGCTGTGCAGCTGAGAGGTGCTGTGTAGCCGAGGTGTTGTGTAGCTGAGAGGTGCTGTGTAGCTGAGAGGTGCTGTGTAGCTGAGAGGTGCTGTGTAACCGAGGTGCTGTGTAGCCGAGGTGCTGTGTAGCTGAGAGATGCTGTGTAGCTGAGAGGTGCTGTGTAGCTGAGAGGTGCTGTGTAGCTGAGAGGTGCTGTGTAGCTGAGAGGTGCTGTGTAGCTGAGAGGTGCTGTGTAGCCGAAGGGCTGTGTAGCTGAGAGGTGCTGTGTAGCTGAGAGGTTCTGTGTAGCCGAGGTGCTGTGCAGCTGAGAGGTGCTGTGTAGCTGAGAGGTGCTGCGTAGTCGAGGTGCTGTGCAGCTGAGAGGTGCTGTGTAGCCGAGGTGCTGTGTAGCTGAGAGGTGCTGTGTAGCTGAGAGATGCTGTGTAACTGAGAGGTGCTGTGCAGCTGAGAGATGCGGTGTAGCCGAGGTGCTGTGTAGCTGAGAGGTGCTGTGTAGCTGAGAGGTGCTGTGTAGCTGAGAGATGCTGTGTAGCCGAGGTGCTGTGTAGCTGAGAGGTGCTGTGTAGCTGAGAGGTGTTGTGTAGCTGAGAGATGCTGTGTAGCCGAGGTGCTGTGTAGCTGAGCGGTGCTGTGTAGCTGAGAGATACTGTGCAGTTGAGAGGTGCTGTGTAGCTGAGAGATGCTGTATAGCTGAGAGGTGCTGTGCAGCTGAGAGGTGCTGTGTATCTGAGAGGTGCTGTGCAGCTGAGAGGTGCTGTGTAGCCGAGGTGCTGTGTAGCTGAGAGGTGCTGTGTAGCTGAGAGGTGCTGTGTAGCTGAGAGGTGCTGTGTAGCCGAGGTGCTGTGTAGCTGAGAGGTGCTGTGGTGTAGCTGAGGGTGCTGTGTAGCTGAGGAGAGGTGCTGTGTAGTGTGTGCTGAGAGGTGCTGTGTAGCTGAGAGGTGCTGTGTAGCTGAGAGGTGCTGTGTAGCTGAGAGATGCTGTGTAGCCGAGGTGCTGTGTAGCTGAGAGGTGCTGTGTAGCCGAGAGGGGTGTTGTGTAGCTGAGAGGTGCTGTGTAGCCGAGGTGCTGTGTAGCTGAGAGCGAGTGCTGTGTAGCTGAGAGGTGCTGTGTAGCTGGTGTAGCTGAGAGGTGCTGTGTAGCTGTGTGTAGAGAGGTGCTGTGTAGCTGAGAGGTGCTGTGCAGCTGAGAGGTGCTGTGTAGCTGAGAGGTGCTGTGTAGCTGAGAGGTGCTTGCAGCTGAGAGGTGCTGTGCAGCTGTGTAGAGAGTGCTGTGTAGCCGAGGTGCTGTGTAGCTGAGAGGTGCTGTGTAGCTGAGAGGTGCTGTGTAGCTGAGAGGTGCTGTGTAGCCGAAGGGCTGTGTAGCTGAGAGGTTCTGTGTAGCCGAAGGGCTGTGTAGCTAAGCACAATCAGCCGCACACAGGGGGTGATGTATTGATGTCTTGGAAACACACGATCGAAGCACCAGAATAGCCTTCGAAAAGCATCCTTCACTTCGTTGATTTTTATAGCTCAGAAATATCATACACATGTTCGATATTGTCCACTGGTGACAGTTCCTTGATATTTATAGCTCACACATATTATACACATGATCGATATTGTCCACTGATGACAATTCGTTGATATTCATAGCTCACAAATATTATACACATGTTCGATATTGTGCACTGGTGACAGTTCGTTGATATTTATAGCTCACAAATATTATACACATGATCGATATTGTCCACTGATGACAATTTCTTGACATTCATAGCTCACAAATATTATACACATGTTCGACATTGTGCACTGGTGACAGTCGTTGATATTTATAGCTCACAAATATTATACACATGATCGATATTGTCCACTGATACAAAATATTATACACATGTTCGATATCGTCCACTGGTGACAGTTCGTTGATATTCATAGCCCACAAATATTATACACATGTTCGATATCGTCCACTGGTGACAGTTCGGTGATATTTATAGCTCACAAATATTATACACATGATCGATATTTACACTGATGACAATTCGTTGATATTCTTAACTCACAAATAATATACACATGTTCGATATTGTCCACTGGTGACAGTCCGTTGATACTCTTAGCTCACAAATAATATACAGATGTTCGATATAGTCCACTGGTGACAGTCCGTTGACATTCATAGCTCACAAATATTATACACATGCACTGGTGACTCGCTCGGTACTGGTTGACTCAGTTGCTCAGTGGCTTTGATTCTGTGTGGAGGGGAAGGGGAAGGGGAAGTGGACTGCTCACCTGGCACGGTAAGACGACTGTCTGACCTTCTCTGACGTACTGGTCAGAGGGTTCGCGCACAAATGACTGTAGTGCCAGGCTGAAGTCGTACAGCAGGCACAACAGCACCAGAATTGTGCTCCACCGCCACATCTGCAACACAGAGAAGCGGATGTTACCATCACATCTGCGACACAGAGGAGCGGCCGCTACCGCCACATCCACGGCACAGAGGAGACGGTGCTACCGCCACAACTACGGCACAGAGGAGACGGTGCTACTGCCACATCCACGGCACAGAGGAGACGGTGCTACTGCCACATCCACCGCACAGAGGAGACGGCACAGAGGAGACGGTGCCACCGTCACAACTACGGCACAGAGGAGACGGTGCTACTGCCCCATCCACGGAACAGAGGAGGCGGTGCCACTGCCACATCCACGGCACAGAGGAGACGATGTCACTGCCACATCCACGGCACAGAGGAGACGATGCTACTGCCACATCCACGGCACAGAGGAGACGATGCCACTGCCACATTCACGGCACAGAGGAGACGGTGCCACTATCACAACTACGGCACAGAGGAGACGGTGCCACTGCCACATCTGCGGCATATGGAACACAGGAGTCACTGTCACATCTGCAGCACATGGATTGCAGGAGTCACTGTCACATCTGCGGTGCATGGATCACAGGAGTCACTGTCACATTTGCGGCACATGAATCACAGGAGTCACTGTCACATCTGCGGCACATGGATCACAGGGGTCGCTATCTCATCTGCGGCACATGGATCACAGGGGTCGCTGTCACATCTGCGGCACATGGATCACAGGAATCATTGCCACATCTGCGCAACAGAGAACACAGGTGTTAGCATCTGAGGAATAGAGAGACAAGTGTTCCAGTCAGCTGAGGTGAACAGAAAACAGTCATCCCAGTCACATCGGGGGATGAGGGACAAATGACGGGCGCTAATCCTCAGTTTGTCATAATCTAATCCGTAGCTTGTCAATGGGGAGGGGTGTACTGCACTCTGGAACTTAACTTACCAGTGGTAACGGGTAATACGGAATATGGTATAGTGCGTCAGAATGGGATCAACTGCTGCTTGCCGACCACGCGGGTCATGTCAGCATCTCATCCCCACTACAGGTCACGTGTGTGTAACATCGCCGCAGTCGACACAGGTCATCTGAATGTGAGCACGGGATCGTGAGCGGGGTCAGTGATGTCCAGCCTGTCCCTAGGTGTCACACTGGGTGACATAATCCAACTGATTGGCTGCTGCAGAATCAGAGCTGCATCAAGATAAATATGTGATACTGATGACACAAAAATAAAATAATCCCTACCCTGTCCGTCCGTCGCAGTGCACTGTGCCTGTCAAGTGAGATTGGGTGGCACGTGAGGGGCTGAGAACACCTCATTACTGAGACATCTAACACACCGGAGACAATTAAGATATCTAAGACGTCCAATTGCGCATAACAAGCGCAGTTGGACCACTGCAGCTGCATTTAAGCCGGGTTTACGGCACATTTTTACTTGCAGGTCTCGCAGTTCCAGGAGCAAGATAGAGAGAGAACACCGGGAATGATGGAATAACATAAATAAGCAACGATAAGGAATTATGATTTTCACGCCAGATTCAATAAGAAGATAATCGTCTTTTCTCAGCGACTCCACTGAAATCAGAAGAATTAAACTTACGAATGCCAGCAAATAGCAATACGCTTACCGGTTTATGTTAAGATTACACTCACTTCTAGGAGGTTGTCTCATGACTGCCAGGTGATCTATCAGCTCCATGGTTAAATTCAGAATATAATATTCTGCGTCCGATGCGATAGCACCTGCAACTACTACAAAACTTCATAGATGCCTACCACGTGCATACATCTACCACTGATACCCCTGACATGCTGATACCGTCCAAACAATAGATATTGGCAACACAGCTTACTGGTAGGAGACTCGGGCAGCGACAGACTTGTTCGACTGCCATCCACGGGAGTGTGAGTTTTAAACACGAATGGCTTGATTAACATCATACCAGAAAACCATGCTCCTAACATCGTTTTGTATCAATTACCCAAGCAGGGGACGACTGGGTACTGAGCAAGCAGAGGACGACTGGGCTACTGAGCAAGCAGAGGACGACTGGGCTACTGGGCAAGCAGGGGACGACTGAGCTACTGAGCAAGCAGAGGACGACTGGGCTACAGAGCAAGCAGAGGACGACTGGGCTACTGGCCATACAGCGGGCGATTGGGCTACTGGACAAGTAGAGGACGAATGGGCTACTGGACAAGTAGAGGACGACTGAGCTACTGAGCAAGCAGAGGACGACTGGGCTACAGAGCAAGCAGAGGACGACTGGGCTACAGAGCAAGCAGAGGACGACTGGGCTATTGGCGATACAGCGGGCGATTGGGCTACTGGACAAGTAGAGGACGAATGGGCTACTAATGTGAAGTGACTTGATTTTCGGTACGTCGAGAAAGGAAAGGCACAAGCGCACTCAATAAACATGGCGCGCGCGCGAGTAGTGGCGCCAAACACAGCTGGAAGTGGAAGGGGGAGGGGAGGGATGGGAAGTGAGCCTGGCTCGCCGGCATTAATATTCCGCGGGCATGGCGCCGTGCCTGGCCGCCTGGGTCGGCGGGTGTTTGCATGAGCTTCAGTGGCCATATGATTATGCACGTCACACAAGCGGTAGCGACCGCTGGAGAACGGCCAAGGCTGCCCACAAATAAAACCGTCAACAAAACCCCGGCGGCCACCGTTTTAATGACCGGCGCTGGGCGGGTTGTCAGTGGTTGTTTGTCGTGGTCGATATGGCTGCTGCGTTCCCATATATAAATCAGACTGAGTTGTTGTTGCGATACGATCGAGCAGTTGACATGGCAGCTGCGTGACGATATCCGCTCTCGACAGTCACCGGGCATGCTGCTGGCGTCGGCACGGCCGTACAAAGTCTGATCCGCTCTCGACAGTCACCGGGCATGCTGCTGGCGTCGGCACGGCCGTACAAAGTGTGTGCAACTACAGCCTTGCCGCGAGGTTCACCTGAGGAGCACCGGAAGGTTCGGACCTCCAGACTTGCACGCAGAATTCGGCACTGTGGCGGGAGGAGGTTTAGATTGGGCCTTTTGGCTGACATGTGTACACAATTACTCATGGTGACAGAAAGACTTTACGAAGTCCTATGTAGTGAAGCAGGGTCAGCGGATTAGGGAAGAGGCAGCTGTCCCCAAATCTGTTAATTTTTACATTAGCCATTAACCATATGGCGTTGCATTGAAAATAATGAGCCTAAAATCAGTGCTTCCCTCCTATCCAAACCAGGTGCTACAACCCTTGCACCTAAGATCGATAATTTTTCGTTAATCAACAGATTCCTGAGAGACGCTATGAAATATTGGGTTGAACTATGCAAATCCCTCGCCACACACTGATGTGCAACATTATGATACATACCACCACGAACACGTTGTCAAGGCACTGGATCACGCTTTAGTGTTTCTGCTTACATTGCTTTTTATTCTGACCTTGAATTTTGTGGGACCTCTCCAACACTGGCACGTTCTTAATATGGCAGCAGCTGTATTATCAAGTTATAGGCGACCAGCAGAGGGCTGAAAGGGACGTCGGTCCGAGTTCCAACAACTCCCAGGGGTCTCGGCCATTCAGTGTGGCGAGCTCTCTCCCCCTCGCTCCTTTTCTGTCTATCTCTCCCTCTTTATCTCTCCTTCTCTCACTCTCTCCTTCTCTCTCTCTCTCTCTCTCTCTCTCTCTCTCTCTCTCTCTCTCTCTCTCTCTCTCTTCTATTCTCTTTTCAGTTTTATCTCTCTATCTTTTTCTGTTCTCTTCGTTTCTCTCCGTTTCCTTCACTCATTTTATTTTCTATTTTCTTCTTTTATTTGCGACACGTAACATGCAAACGAAGAGTCACGGATCGCCAGTTTCCCGTCTGTCTACGTTAAATTGGGCGCGGCGTGTGTGAAAACGTTTCGTAGTAAACATGGGAGTCTTAATCGCATGGTAAAATAATCCTGGTTTAATGCAGGTTAACAGGCGTAAAAAGCTCGAGAAGTACCCAAGCGAATTGTTCGTTTCTGGAACCGGCGTGCTAGGTCGCGTGTTGGAATGGTTGGCCATCTATCACTTGATCTGCGGAGCGTTCGTGATCGTTAATTTGCATTCGGCCACGGGTGTTTGTTCTTGTTATACATGCAGTGCACAAAAATTAAACCCTGTAGCCATCAGCTGCAGCAAAAAGTGATGAATATCTTGTGACTGGCATACCATAAGTGGGTGCACGCGCGTCAAATATTCGAATCTGGATTGCGTTTCATTTCATATCACATATCCACATATCTTGTCAGTGTTTCGGTGCATTCCGGAGATTGCTTGGAATGGTAATCAGTAGTATGTTTGCTTTGCTGCTTGCTATTACTCACTTCATTTTCACGAGTGCCCTCGAAATGCATGCCGGGGTGGCTTGGCGTGGCCATTAACAATTGGCAATGCAGAGTCTATTCCAGGGAAACATATTCGTAGACCCTAAGGCTACCATCCGATTATCCGATATACGACTGAGCAATTCCAGCTAAACGTTGCAATTTTAACCTGAAACTTAGAGTGTCATACACATGCACGTCCCAGGTTGTCAAAACCCTCCATCTCCTGCTAACTCCTGTGTGTGTGTGTGTGTGTGAGAGAGAAAGAGAGAAAGAGAGAGAGAGAGAGAGAAAGAGAGAGAGAGAGAGAGAGAGAGAGAGAGAGAGAGAGAGAGAGAGAGAGAGAGAGAGAGAGAGAGAGAGAGAGAGAGAGAGAGAGAGAGAGAGAGAGAGAGAGAGAGAAGACAAGAGAGAAAGAGATAGACTAAGAGATGGTGGGTATTCTTGCTTGTTTCTGATCGGAAGAGGAGACATGCTTTTCAAATGGATGTGTTATAGTTAGACAAATCAGTCATATTTTATCTTGAATAACTTATTGCATCCCTGCATTCAGAGGTGAAAAATTGTCGAAGGTTCCACCAACCAAAACATCACATACTTTCATCATCATCACTTTCATTTCCCACCAACCCTTTATCTTCAACCAATTATACTCCAACGCATTTTTCGAATATTTATAGCGCATAGACAAGAAACCCATAATAGGTACATACCGTTTTTGATGAAATTTTTTTTTCTCAACGAATATTCAGTTAGTTGATGTGAAGCAAGCCAATATACAACATGATTCTACAGCATTGAAATGAAATAAATGCAGAATTTTCGTTAAAAGGCGCATTCCACCGACGTGGCAAGGACGTGGGAAGGAGACCCATCACTATCTGAACAGATAAAGTCACCGTCGTGTCAAGGCCGAGGGAGATGACCTATCACTATATGAACAGATAAAGCCACCGTCGTGGCAAGGCTATTGGGGAGATGACCTATCACTATCTGAACAGATAAAATGGTTTAATGAATAATGTCATTACCATAATTCCAATATCATTGCAGAAACCGATGCAAAAAGAAATTATACCGAAGCCTTTCCAAACATGTTGTCGGTGTTTTCTGGTCTGAAGAGCTGCAAAAAAATCACCTTCCGCCAGATTCCACCGCGGGCTTGGTGTGTTGGAAAGTAGTGGGCTGTTCTGATCGTGTACGGCAGCTATGGTAGAGGATGAGGAATTTCCTTTCCATCGGCAGAGGAACTTTATTTACCCTTGGACACATCAGGGGATTTTCGGAACGATTTGTTTCTGGGTTTTGCGGCGGATGATCGGCTCTGGGTGTCGCATATCGGTCTGGCCAGCTGAGTTTCGGCTATGGTTTCTTTGTAGCCATCGTTTTCAAACGTTATCGTGTGATATATATACTTAAATTTTTGGACAAAATATGGATAGAGCATAGAAAATTGCTGCCCACCGTGAGTTACCTCGTGGGTGACTCTTTCACCCCTGCCTGCATTTACGACATATTCTAGGAAACTAGCAAATGCTGCCCGACCTCTTCTATGCAGCTATGTGTAACCAGTAAATTCACCGGGGTTTGACAATTAACCACTGAGGTGTGACGGACGAAATATTCACCTGGAGCCTAGGCTGTAACGTCATGTGAGGCTGGCTACCGACACCTCTGACCTCTGAGTGTGGGTGTCCAGGCTGGGGCTGGGGAGTACCGCCAAAAGGTGCTGATGACCGGCACCTCTGACCTCTGAGTGTGGGTGTCCAGGCTGGGGCTGGGGAATACCGCCAAAGGGTGCTGATGACCGGCACTTCTGACCTCTGAGTGTGGGTGTCCAGGCTGGGGCTGGGGAATACCGCCAAAGGGTGCTGATGACCGGCACCTCTGACCTCTGAGTGTGTGTGTCCAGGCTGGAGCTGTGGAGTTCCGCCAAAGGGTGCTGATGACCGGCACCTCTGACCTCTGAGTGTGGGTGTGCAGGCTGGGGCTGGGGAGTACCGCCAAAGAGTCGACACCCAACCGTTCCCAGCTTCAGCACCATGGCTGTCATTGATACAGTGTTGAGTCCTACCTGCCCGCCAACAAGAGGCCACCACTGCCTTCCTCACCTGATCAGGGAGTACCAGTCTTCCCTCACCAAGCCAGGGAGCTGCTCTCTGGGGGAGCGGGCGAACGGAGCACCACACGCGCTTCCACTCCCTCCCCTGGCTAAATAAATGCCCACCCATTCCTCCGCTGGCCAGGGAGATACTCCTTTGCTCCTTCTGTCCCCACCGGCCAGAGCGGCGCGTGAAGCTGCAGGGGCCGGCGGCCACCGAGACCGACCCAAACGAGACCGACCCCTTCTGTCCCCACCGGCCAGAGCGGCGCGTGAAGCTGCAGGGGCCGGCGGCCACCGAGACCGACCCAAACGCGTGTGATTAGCCACCATTAGGCGGCGCAACGATAGGACAAAAACAGCGCCGGCCGCTCCGGTGGGCCGGGGCCGCCGAGGCGGGCCGCACCGCAGCGTCTGTGTGCCACCCTGCCGAGCAGATCGGTGGCCGTGACATCGTGCCGAGTGTGGGCAGCCCGCGGTGGGGCCTCGTCTCATCACCCTGCGCCGCCACTGAAGGGATTGGCGGTCCTGAGTCAAGCCTGGCACACGGCTGATCATTCTACGTGGAGACAATGAGGACAGCTTATCGACCTGGGATGGGACAACATCTCGCAGACAACATCTATGTCATGACCCAGGAGAGAGAAACACGAAGACGCCGCTGCGTACGGGGCGTTCACAGCACGATACGCGACGATGATGCATGGATTCCTATTTCTGCGTGAGAACTAACGGTTTCTGTTTGATATAAAAGTTGGGAACAATTTGACATTGAAGCATTATCCCGATGCAGTCTCTGGAAGGAAACAAGAATACATTTCACCTTATCCGTGCTTTACAAGCGTATCAATCAGCTTGAAAGAGAAGCAACAGAGATCCAATGTCTTCTGTGCTTTGTAGTTGGTGTTCTCTGGCTTAACATAAATAATTGGTCAAACTTCTCTACACTGAAGGCCCGCGAACACTTGCCAGAGGTCTATCTCTGACAATCGAAGATTGTCCAACTGTGAGTAGGTGAGCTTACTTCACTTGTTGAGGCAGAAAGTCAATCTAGAAGTTCAGGGCTCCCTTGTGTCAACCACCAGGATTTTGCGCTCGGCTCCTCCAACCCAATTTAACGCTGATATGTGACAACTTTTCTGATTCCACACTAGCTCTTAAATATATACCTTGTTTCCTTCACGATGATTCATCAGGTGTAGCTCGGCTAATACTCCTTGGGCATTACGCCACACATTACACATGGGATACATCACCATACACACACATCACAGATGATAATACTTCTTTGTATATGCATGTCTACCGGTTACTATCGCTGGTTATCATTTGACTGCGCATTGGGCAGAACACATATGTGGAGACCTCTCGAGATCCCAGAGGGGGCGTGGGGTGTTCAACAGCCAGAATTGCCCTTTTAAGGATAAAAAATACGACGTAGAATGAAAAAGACATCGATTTTGACCTTTTATCAGTCCCTTCCATTGCTTGCATTGTATTTATAGTTGGTTTTCTTGCAAAGTAAATATTTTCCCATGAGGACCCAGGGAGGTTCGAACGAAACCTGGGTGGTCCTGCCTCTGCGGCTCCGACTTCCTTCAACCTCCCGGTCTCCTCTGGCCACGACAGCTTTATGCGGCTTAAGAGCCCCGTTGTTGGCTCACAGGCAGGCATCTAACGAATCCGTGAGAATAGACTCCAGTCCCAAGACAGCACTACGCTACAGCACATATCCGTGTAACACAGTCAGAGCCAGTTCGGAGGAGGGGTGGCCTAATCCCTCCCGCCAAAACCTGTTCTATTAATCCTTGCCAAGGAAGAAGACAAATACTGAATTATATGAAATGCGTACATCTATTTCCTTCTGCCAATTAATCCGCCAGGCCGGGGTGTTAAGCGACTTACTGAACACGCATTTGAAGTAAACGTAATAAGGATTCCAGGAATAAACCTGACATTCCGCATGAACGTAAGGTAAGATTTTCTTTGCTGATTATCATAAAGGATGATCAGTGATAAATATATGTGCACACAGGAGCATGGTTTCTATTCAAAAACATTTCCTTTCCATATTATCATGACCATCATTTTCCTCCTGAGCACTCGATGGTACGCTCGTACAGTGCAGCAGAGAAACGTCAGCAGTCGACAATGGCTTGCTGAGGTAATGTGTTGTATATGCAGGCATTTGTACACTAATCTTCTCGCACGGTCAAACAGCTATATCCTGCTGCTAAGTCAGGAGCACATTAAGGAGTGCTTTGTCTGTGAGTGCTCAGGCTGTGTTTGTCTGTGTGTGGGGGAGGGGGAGAGGACCCTTGGAACTTGAGACGTTCATGGATGACTGGGTCAACTTACGAAGACGGATACCATTACGATGTTGGACCGGAAGTTGGTTTGAAAAAAGCTGCCACCAGAAATATTACCCAACGTCTTGGGATTAAACGAACACCTTTTTCTATATGAACAGAGATCATAGTAGGTATTTAATTGCAGACATGGGACGATATGAGACATTCATACGGAACGTCCATAGCAGATATGGACATAGGCAGTCAAGGAGAACTGTTGGGATTCATTAACTGGTTCTGTTCAAATCCGAACCATGATCTGGCCATTAGTCTATATGACAGTCTACTGGTCAGTGTTACCATCAGAAAGCCAGCAGTCATTCATGTGATGACGTTATTGGGGTATATTTCATTTATCCGAATTATATATATACACATACACATGTGTATATATATATATATATATATATATATTATATATATATATATATATATATATATATATATATATATATATATATATATATATATATATATATATATATATATATATATATATATATATATATACATAACATGTACTGCAATGCACCAGTCTAGTCTCCTCGATAAGAGCGACACCACCATCAATGTGCAGGTGGGGTCCAACCCGAGGAGCTTCGAAGTGATGTTGAAGCTGATCAGATAAGGCAATGGTCGTCTGCATGCGACCGGCCTTTTAGCCCATAACAAACGCTGGAAACACTCGTGATTGCCATGATGCATCATGCATGCCAACAAAAACATTGCAAGCGAACGCAAGCGCAAACCCAGGTGGGGTCCGGACCACAGAAACCCCAGCGGTGGCGACGCCCACGGTGCTCAAGCGGTAGCAGTCCGTCTTGGTATCACTTTCAGGCAGTCTATTGACTGTTCTGAAGTATCAGAAGATTGGAGTAATGCAAATGTAATACCAATGTTCAGGACGGGCGATGGAAACTATATAAGAAATTACATGTGTGTACGTAAAGCTAGTCAAGGATAATGTTCACTCATCTTGATAGGCATAACCTTTCAAGGGACACTCAGCATGGATTTAAATCTGTGATTTCCTGCTCAGCTAATCTTCTGGAGTTCATGCAGTATGTAGCTAGGGAAGTTGACAATGGAGCAAGATTAACCAAGTTTACTTAGACTTTAGCAAAGCTTTTTGGTAACGCTCGAGACAAAAGTCTAATTCATCAGTTGGAACATTACGATGGTGATGAAAAAGTTTTAAGCTGGATTGAAGCATGGCAAAGGGGAGGACAAAGAATAGTATTCACTAGACATATATCTGAATGAGAGGATCCTTAAGCCTTAAGTGGGGTACCACAGGGCTCCGTTCTGAGTCCACTTTTCTTTGTCACATTCTTTGTGAACATATTTGTGGTAAGGTTGAAAATATGGGTGTTTAGATGTGCTGACTACATGGAACTGATCGCTAACAATATGGATGAACCTAACAATATTCAAATAGGCTTAGGGAAACTTAAAAAAACTGGGCGAATAAATAGCAGATGTCTTTGAACTTTGATAAGTGCAAGGTGCTCTATCTGGTGTCTGGATGTGGGGCATTTGCATATGCAATCGGAGATAGTCAACCGAATGCCATTAAAGAGGAGTAAGAATTAGTAATGTCAGCTTCAAATGACCATAAAACAGAAGAACAATGTAGCCTAGAATGCTAGAAATAATTAATAGAAGTATTCAATACAAGAACAAGGAAGCTTTAGAACACAAATTGTACCTTGGCTATGTGCGACCTCACCAGGAATGTTGGATGCAGACATGAAGCCGTTCCTTAGAAAGGGACATCGTATTCTGGATAGGAGGCAGCGCAATGCCAAGGCTTATCAGTGAACGAGGAAATCTAGAATATGGGGACATACCTATGACATTAGGTATGTTCTCACTCAAGTATAGGATATGAATGGGTTATATGATTGGGATACTTAAGGTAACTAAATGGTTAGATAATATCAATCTGAATAAAACTTTTCAATTTAGGGAATCACATATGGGTCATCAATTCGGGTTGCAATAGTAAGGGTGCAGAGAAGCTAAACGCCAACAGGTTTTCAGTCAAAGTATGGTTGATCAATGGAGTAGGCTGCCTGGTGATGTAGTCGGGTTTCTCTCATGGAATTTATTTCAAGTAGGGTGGACAAATTATTTCGGTCCCAGAATCCTATGCTCTAATTCTAAATTGTGCAGTAAGAGAATGGGAATTCGAAGTGGATGGGATAGGATTTATGTTAGTAGGTGTTCATTGTGAATGTTCCTTTAGGATAGGCCCTCTGGTTCTGGTCGGTCTTTGGATCTTTTACGTTATGATCATGCTTACAAATGTAGAATTTGTAGTAGCAGGTGACCTGGTGGTGGATTCAGTAGCGGCCTTCGGTTATGTGATGCTGAAGAGATTATTCATGGCAACACAATGGGGTCGATAGTTTCTTCAGAACTCCGGACTTCACATTGTCCGGAGTTCTGATCTGATCGCTTCAGGTTTTTCCTCTTCTTATGGTAATCTCCCTTTATAGTATTAGCCCAGATGGGTCCATGTGCTCTTCTTAAGCCTTAAGCTTACATTCCCGTATGTCCTAATAGATGAATTTGAAAATGTCTTGTGGCTCATGAACCAAATAGCTCAAGAAGGAAAATAAGCGTGCCACATATCATACGTGGTGACTAAATTCACACCAAGGCATTTGCATAATTTGACACTCGCTGGCTCGAGGAGCGCGGGGCTCTCCAGAGCCCACCCCTCACCCTACCCTAGGCTTTGTTTTATCGGGGCAGTGGTCGAATGAGTAGATACAGAAACACGTATCTTTCAATACCTTCTTATGCATCTGCTTCGCATACTTCGTGCAAATATCCGGTCAAGATCATCAAAAGTTGTTGGCCTGGGAAGGAAGGAATGGTTTAATATTTTGGAAGCGCAGCCAATTGGAACAGTCGCAACATATCAACACCGAACTCAAATAATCCTGTTCTTTCACGAAGACTAACAACTCTGCTATCTCGAAATTTTATCTAAGATCAAGGTTACTTGCTTGAAGTAAGATCAATTTATTTTGTTGTACCGTGTTATATGGGGAAAATTGAACTTGAGGTAATTCGTCATGCCGCAAATGATCAAGTATTGCATGTAATGGACATTCTGGTTTAAAATATGTTAAAGGTGAATGGCACAAGAACAGGTCAAGTATCGTGTATATTCTACACCATGCCATCTTATACATTACATGGTTGTTCCTCGTGAATTCAGGTATGAATTCGAGAGGAATTATATTTCACCGCCGCCTAAGTTGCGCGACAAAACATTGGATGGCCAGCCAATGACCTGGGATGATCTGACCTTATGTGATCTGCTTAATACAACGAAGAATGGCTCTTAGATGCTCCTGGGTTTTAGACATTGTGTATGAAGAAAATATCCGACCTTCAATATACCAGGAGGTGCTGAGTTGACATCAAAAGTAACGATAAAGATTATACTTTATTACTCAACGTTTCGGCCAGGGGCCATCGTCAGGAGTCAGTATAAGAGTTATGTGATCTGACCTGATTTTAGTTTTCTATGGAATTATCATCCAAGCAATGAACACTTAGGCGAAGGGTGACGTGATTGTTTCATCAATATATATATATATATATATATATATATATATATATATAGATATATAGATAGATATATAGATAGATAGATATATATGTATATATATATATATATATATATATATAGATATATAGATAGATACATATATATATATATATATATATATATATATATATATATATATATATATATATACATATATATATATATATATACATATATATAAATATATATATAGATAGCTAGACAGATAGATATATAGATAGATAGATAGATAGGTGGATATATAGATATATAAATTGTCACCGCGCGACGTAATGTCAGGTCATGAGGTTAGAAGCTGGACAGTTTACCCAGTTTACACACACACACACACACGCAGATATATATATATATATATATATATATATATATATATATATATATATATATATATATATATAGTATAATTCAATATATATATATATTCATAATTTCCAAGCCATTCCCCAAAATACATGTTTTCACTTGGTTGACCTCTGGTCATGTCATTATATAACCAAAATAGATAGATAGATAGATATATAGATAGATAGATATATATGTATATATATATATATATATATATATATATATAAGATATATAGATAGATACATATATATATATATATATATATATATATATATATATATATATATATATATATATATATATATATATATATATATATATATATATATATATATATACATATATATAAATATATATATAGATAGCTAGACAGATAGATATATAGATAGATAGATAGATAGGTGGATATATAGATATATAAATTGTCACCGCGCGACGTAATGTCAGGTCATGAGGTTAGAAGCTGGACAGTTTACCCAGTTTACACACACACACACACACGCAGATATATATATATATATATATATATATATATATATATATATATATATATATATATATATAATATATATATATTATAATTCTATATATATATATATTCATAATTTCCAAGCCATTCCCCAAAATACATGTTTTCACTTGGTTGACCTCTGGTCATGTCATTATATAACCAAAATGAAAATGTAGTGTGCACGTTGAACTCTCCCAGACAAAAGCTTTCCAACCGTGCTTTACATTTTATCCTAGCTCACGTAGATCGGAAGTCACCACTAAGCGCACAAACCTGGAAGCGAGCAAATGCTGAAAAGCACTCGAAAGGCTTCATGTCAGCTGGCTCGACAAGGGACACAGGCTTTTTGTAACAGTTGTATTCCCGTTATTAACATGTGATGCGGATGGAGCTTCATTCGCTTCGATCATTGTTATGGGGTAAACGCTTCAACCTGAATTCATCAACATAAGTATTCACCTTGTCTCCAAGGTGCTACCAGGGACATTGGACGAGCCAGGACAGAGGTTGAAGGCGCACCGTAATAGAACCTGACTCCCTCTGTATCAATTACGAAGCATTGCTCCTTGTGTTCACTAGCTTTGCTCCTTAAATATATATCTATGAAGAGCTTAATCAGCACTAGCTGTGATACACTCACTGCGTACTGTTACCTAAAGCACCTCCCTACCAACTGTACCAACCATCCGACCGGTGACCAATTACCGTGACAAGTCCAGGACATGCTGTGTCACATGCTGTGTTGCTGTCACATCTCCCTACCAACTGTACCAACCATCCGACCGGTGACCAGTTACCGTGACAAGTCAAGGACATGCTGTGTCACATGCTGTGTTGCTGTCGCACCTCCCTACCAACTGCACCAACCATCCGACCGGTGACCAGTTACCGTGATAAGTTCAGGACATGCTGTGCGGCCACGCCAAGTGGAGCACGAATGTTCCTTCTGTGAACAACGATTGCGAGTTTTCGGGGAAATGTTGGAAGGAAAAGATGCAAACTTAAAGGACGGTTGTATTTTTGAGTGAATATGTCCGACGAACTAAGAACTACAGGCGCTGTAGCAAAAATAAACCGGAGGAAAACACAATATACTACTATTTCGAATGGGTGACGATCGGGTCATGTTATATCACTCAAAAGCTGCTCTTATATACGCGGCAGTAGACTCGTTCGGGTGCCGCTTCGCCCTCGCTCGTGATAGATGGGAGACCGGCAGGAAAGCTTAAGGCTGAGAGACGGCCCGGGCCGTGGTCCCCGCCCAGGAGACTGGCCGAGTGTCGGCCTGACGCAATGACCGGCCGCCGGTCGGGTGCGGACCGAGGCCCTGCCCGGGCTGCAGCATCAGCCCAGGAGACGGGCCGAGGCCCTGCCTGACCGGTTGCCGGTCGGCGCGGGCCGCGGCCGGCACCGTTACGCGGCTGCCTCGGCAGCGGTCGGTGGCGAGGAATAAACACTGGCCGTGCCGACAGCGCCGGCACGGCCGTCATTATCAGCCGCGCCTAATGACGCGCCGCAACAACCGCGCCGACATTGCCGCCACCGCGCCGATATCGCCGCCACCGCGGCGATATTACCGCCACTGCACCGATATGGCCGCCACCGCCCGGATACCGCCACCAGCGCGCCTATGTTGCTGCCACCGCTCGGATATCGCCGCCGCATCCGCACTTCTGACACGCAGTCCTGCCCATCAGCTTCTTACCGCCCCGGGAGAGGTGGGCCGACATGATGCGAGATGAACAAAGCCTCACCGGTTGACGTCAAACCAGAGAAGCGGTGAAGGGTGAGGCAGAGATCAGCCACAGGTCAGACAATGGGCGGCGGAAAGGCAGCCCAGAGAAGCGGTGAAGGGTCAGGCAGAGATCAGCGATATCTCAGACGAAGGGAGGCGGAAAGGCAACCCAGAGAAGCGGTGAGGAGCCAGGAAAAGTCAGCGACAGTTAAGACGAAAGGAGGCGGAAAGGTCAGCCAGAGTGCGGTGGAAAGGCAGGGATGAATGTCGCTGAGATCACATCAGGGTGACGTCACAGGCACCTGTCGTTGTGAATGGCCAAACATCAGACTGGAAGCATGCTACCTCTGGAGTTTCGAGGAAGCAAAATTTGAGTCCCTGCTGACGGCGTCAAGGTGCAGGATGATCCGGATCCGTCATAGTGCAGGATGATCCGGATCCGTCATGGTGCAGGATGATCCGGATCCGTCATGGTGCAGGATGATCCGGATCGCCTGGGAGTTTGGCCCGTCAGCTGGGGTCTCATCATAAACACTTCCGAATGCAAATCATTCACAATGACTCTGAGGCGCGTGCCCGTCCAGATCAAATACACATTGGTGCAGATGAGCTGGAACGCATTACACAAATAAGGGATTTAGGTGTAGTCGTCAACAACAGACTCACTTTGGCCACACGAGCTTCGCACGTTGTCGGCCGCGACAACCGAGCGTCTGGTTTGCTATGTCGGTCATTTCAGACCGCCGAGGAAGTCATCTTTAGCCGTTGTATGCTGCTGTGGGCGTGCTATGCCAATATTGGGGCAACTTTACAGCATTGTAGCGTAATCGGGACTGGCCAAAACCCATCGTCTGTGGGTCGACAGAATCGGGAATAATTTTCTCACCTGGCTCACCTGGCTCACCTGGCTCAATTGTCACACTTCAAACATACCAAATTTGCAATCGTATCGTCAGCTGAATGAGTATTCCAAAATCACAACTTTACCAGCAATGAGGGTTCAACATGACCTAATACTCGTAAGGAATAATTCATCGGGTAGAGTTGCTTCGCCCGCCCTCCTGCGCTGTAACTCTCTAGATGTACCGCCTCAGTCGGCCCCTGGACAACATGAAGCTCTGTGTGCGAGTACACCTGCCCACCAGAGTCTGCTATGCCATGTGCCAAAGGCAGCAATTGCATTTTAAACAAGTTTCGACACGGACATCGTTGTCTTTTCGCAGGTCCATGGAAGGTACAAAAATCGTGCATTGAGACTTGCTGGAAGCAGATACGTGTTTTATAATGCGAGTCTGAATTGTACCCTTATCTGTTCATTGGGCCAGCATCTTGTATACCTTGACTTTACTTATCAATGTGGTAGAACGTAGCACGGAATTTTTTTAATCCTGACGGATATTCGCTTGGTACGGATAACGTGGCTAATAATCACCATACCAAAGTGATTAATTTATTGAAACGTTGACCCGACTTCGAATTCTTAGCCCCATGTAATTTCAACTATGTCTCAGCATTCTTGACATCAGAAAAAGCTGGAGGTATTCTCCATGAGTTTGGGTTCAATCATCCATGGACGCGGTAGCGGTAGAACAAAAACGCCGATGTCGGTCCAGCTCCATCTACTCCTATTTTCGCCCTTTCATGACGAACTCACGAAAAATATTCAGCAGACATTAAATATCCCGTTAATTTCGATAAGGTTTGTAGGAGGAACAGCTGACAGGGGAGGGCGGATATTCCGCCTGTCCTCTGCTGCAGCTGTTAGCACGCGTGCCACCTTGTGCTCCCTACAAGTAGCGCGAAGCGATGTGGTCGGCCCCTCGTAAGCACGGGATAAAACCCCAAGAATGCACAACGCTCTCCAGTGCACTGGAAGAATAGCGACGCAGAAAGCTCGTACTGACTTCCTAATAACTTCAGTGAGCCCAGCATCCCAAATGTGCGACTCGAAACACTTAGAGAATTGCGAAGTACCAGGCATTTTTGACGGCTAGGATCATTCCTATGGTACTCGCACAACACGACTGCCTAGTGGGGAAGTCCTAGTGAAGCCCTAGATGACTCCTGGTGAATACTTTTGCAGCCACGTCACGCGTCATCCGATGACATTTACAGCCAGGTCACGCGTTATCCGATCACTTTTGCTTCCAGGTCACGCTTTATCCGATGACTTTTACTACTAGGTCACGCGTAATTTGATGACTTTTGCAGCCAGGTCACGCGCCATTTGATGACTTTTACTGCCTGGTCATGCGTCATCTGATGACTTTTACTGCCAGGTCACGCGTCACAGCCAGATCACGCGTCATTTGATAATTTGCACAGCCAGGTCGCGCTTCATCTGATGACTTCTACAGCCAGGTAGCGCGTTAGCTGAACATGGGAGTCATGGGCACAGCGTCATATAATTGCCTCTGATGGTCCATCCCATGTTCCAACGTATTGGAAGTTGCCATTGGGGTTGAGAATGTGTTCGTGGTTTCAATATTGAAGAGTGCTTCGCGAGCGTTCTTGGTTGGAAACTTGAAATGTGACAATTCTCTATATCTTCAGAGTTAAAGCTGCTTTTCTGCATCTGCATAATGCTTTTCTGCATTCTGCATCAAGCTGCTGCATCAATTCTTCTCAATGTGTTCGCAACACCACCGGGCGTCACTGTATCCAATAGCTAGGGACGTTTTCAGCTCCCGCGTTCCAGTCACGAAACGGCATCCTTTGTGCTGCTATCACGAAGCGAAACTAGCTCCCAGCATTGCAATTTATCGCTCTTTTTCCCACACACAGCAGGTGCAGAACTCGCTCGATTAAGAGCAAGCAACCTCTTACCAAGTACAAAGAATCCTTATCAGAGGAGGGCATCACCCGATTGGTTCCATTGTTCTCTGGGACGACAAATTTGGTACTGGACGGCTGTCATCGTTGTGTAACCGTGCACAATCGTGACCGGCAAACTCCGGTTTTGTTGTCGGACGGTAATGGCGTGCTAGCTGACCGGTCCGGTCCGGCTGTGTCGACTTCAGGGCTCATGCGATCCACTGCCTCGGCAACTCGGCAGCACCAGCTGTGTCTAAAGACGGGCCGAGTCGTGCCGAGCCGCACGTGCAGCGACGCTGCTCGTCCGCCGACTGGAAAACCGTGGACGTCGTCCTGACAGGTCACAAGCCACAGCCTGATGGTCTCCCGCCGTACTGTGCACACCTGACCGCCTGATGGTCTCTCGCCGTACTGTGCACACCTGACCGCCTGATGGTCTCTCGCCGTACTGTGTACACCTGACCGTCTGATTGTCTCCCGCCTTACTGTGCACACCTGACCGCCTGATGGTCTCCCACCGTACTGTGCACACCTGACCGTCTGATGGTCTCCCGCCGACCGCTGATGGTCTCCCGCCGTACTGTGCACACCTGACCGCCTGATGGTCTCCCGCCGTTCTGTGCACACCCTGATTGTCCCCCGCCGTACTTCACACCTACCGCCTATGGTCTCCCGCCGTACTGTGCACACCTGACCGCCTGATGGTCTCCCGCCGTACTGTGCACACCTGACCGCCTGATGGTCTCCCGCCGTACTGTGCACACCTGACCGCCTGATGGTCTCCCGCCGTACTGTGCACACCTGACCGCCTGCACAAACGCTGTCACGTGTTGTCACGGGCTGAACAGTCCCGACACCGGACAGTGTGACGTCACACGCAGCGTGTCGCCAGGATTGGTGCAGGGTAGCGGGCCGGTCAGCGGCTCCACGTATCCTGTGGCTGAACAGTCCCGACACCGGACAGTGTGACGTCACACACAGCGTGTCGCCAGGATTGGTGCAGGGTAGCGGGCTGATCAGCGGCTCCACATATCCTCCGGTGGCCGATCACCCGACACAGCTCCATCGGTCATACAGAGGGCTCCGCCGCTGACTGGGGAGACGCGCTGGCGAGCCTGTCGAAACCGTGGCCGTCCTTCACCAACGACACACTGCAGCTGCCGCGGGCCATCGAGCTCAGTGGCCGGTCCTCTCCGTCCAGCAGGGACTTACGCTAGCTCTCCACCCGCGTCGACACTGTGCCCTCCGGCCCAGCCAGGAACTTGACCGTGCAGTGGACTGGACCGACCTGCGCCGACACCAGCCGTAAAAAGTCGCCCGCCTGACTGTCCAGTTCGTTCGGATTCAATTAGCGACATGGAAGGTAAATAAAAGGGTCGGATGTATGCGATGCCAGCGAGATAAGTCACGACCATCATTAGGGCATACCTGGCGAAGGTGGGCTGCGGGCGTCGCCTTATCCAGCCGGTGGGACCTGTCGAAACTTATCGCACCGCGAGCGTCTGTCGGCACGCGGAACCGTGGCGTGAGCCAGAGATTCGGATATCAAGGGTGGTGGACACTTTTTATGGTGATACGTTCATCTACACCAGGACTTTTTTTTGCATCACTCGTGCACGTACCGTGTTGGTGGCGGGCCGCGATACATATCACCCGTCTTCCCACCTCTGTGTCGTAGCTGCATTAAGCGATCTTAGGTTATTTATTGCCGGACGCATACGCACAAAATGAACATTAGTGTGTGTAGGTTGGAAACCAGTTATATCGAGGTTCATGACCCAGTAGGCAAACTTCTACGAGCCTTCGTGGAAAACATCCAAACAAGTTGATATTTGAAATTTCAGCGGTCATAGTTCAAAGATTGCTGGGAATTATCGCAAAGCTCGTGAGTATATGATATCGGCATTAATATAACTCCAACCATATAGATGTAGTCATTATTTATGACGACCTGTCCTCCTTTCCGCATGATGATCTGTCCCCTCGTCCTCATGATGATCTGTCCCCCCCTCCTCACGATCATCTGTCCCTTTATCTTAACGATTATATGTCCCCTTATCATCATGATAATCTGTCCCTCCGTTTATCAGAATATATGATGATCTGTCCCCTCGTCCTCATGATGATCTGTCCCTCCGTTCTCATGATGATCTGCTCCATCATCCTCATGATAATATATCCCCTCATCCGCATGATGATCTGTTCCCTCGTCATCATGATGACCTGTCTCACGTCCTCATGATAATCTATCCCTCGTCTTCATGATGATCTGACCCCTCGTTCTCATGATGATCTGTCCCCTCGTCCTCATGATGATCTGACCCCTCGTTCTCATGATGATATGTCCCCTCGTCCTCATGATGATATGTCCCCTCGTCCTCATGATGATGTGTCCCCTCGTCCTCATGATGATCTGTCCCCTCGTCCTCATGATGATCTGACCCCTCGTCCTCATGATGATATGTCCCCTCGTCCTCATGATGATATGTCCCCTCGTCCTCATGATGATGTGTCCCCTCGTCCTCATGATGATGTGTCCCCTCGTCCTCATGATGACATGTCCTCTCGTCCTCATGGTGATCTGTACCCTCGTCCTCATAATAATCTATCCATCGTCCTCATGATGACCTGACCCCTGGTTCTCATGATGTTCTGACTCCTCGTCCTCATGATGATATGTCCCCTCGTCCTCATGATGATGTGTCCCCTCGTCCTCATGATGATCTGTCCCCTCGTCCTCATGATAATCTGACCCCTCGTCCTCATGATGATATGTCCCCTCGTCCTCATGATGATATGTCCCCTCGTCCTCATGATGATGTGTCCCCTCGTCCTCATGATGATCTGACCCCTCGTCCTCATGATGATATGTCCCCTCGTCCTCATGATGATATGTCCCTTCATCCTCGTGATAATCTATCCCTCGTCCTCATGATGATCTGACCCCTCGTTCTCATGATGAAATGTCCCCTCGTCCTCATGATGATATGTCCCCTCGTCCTCATGATGACATGTCCCTTCATCCTCGTGATAATCTATCCCTCGTCCTCATGATGATTTGACCCCTCATTCTCATGATGATATGTCCCCTCGTCCTCATTATGATGTGTCCCCTCGTCCTCATGATGATATGTCCCCTCGTCCTCATGATGACATGTCCCCTCGCCCTCATGATGTCCCGCTGCCCGGAATGTGGTAGCCACTGGTCAGGAGCATACTTGGGACGCACGCAAGGCCTCTCGCATGGTGACCGCCGTCTCGGGTGGTCGCGGGACACGATACAGACGCTGATGTGGTGCCGTGGGAAGGCTGGTGGTGTGACGCGCTAGATAGCACACGCAAGCCCTTCTCTCTGCTAACGACTGGTCTGCAGACCAGATGGATCCGAACATGACCACACCACTAACGACTGGTCTGCTAACCAGATAGATCCGAACATGACCACACGACTAACGACTGGTCTGCGAACCAGATAGATCCGAACATGACCACACCACTAACGACTGGTCTGCGAACCAGATATATCCGAACATGACCACACCACTAACGACTGGTCTGCGAACCAGATAGATCCGAACATGACCACACAGGATATTGTAGCGCTCCACTTACACAGTGTGTGACAAGACCCCGGCAATACACCATGCTGGTGGCAGCACTCAGATATCACCTTTTATCAATGCAAACGAATATTTCCGTTCACCCTGAATGTCATCATTGCGCTTAATTATTCACTGGGGATGCTTCCTGTCGCAAGTTCATCTCGTGTTCCACATTGTTAGTGTTAGCCAGCACCTGTTAAGCAGAACCACTTGCGTGCGACTTGGGAGCCTTATCTGCTGCAGCAGTGACGTCAGCCCATTAAGGTGGTGAGCACAGAAGGCGGACTCTGCGCGTTGTCCAGTCCGGTAATCAGGTCCATGAGTCCAGTGCCAGTAATTGGACACTTCCGAACAGGGCACCCCAGCCACACAAAGTGCATGATTAAACGTCGGCCGTCCCTCTGTGCCGCCAATCCATTAGGGCTAAATGGACAGCTCCATTGTGGTTCCGGCACACGAGGTCACACGAGGTCAATCCCCGAGCGTCGGCTCCATGGAGACCGCGCGACATTGCTTCACACAAGCTCCCACCAGTCTCACAAAGTGGTCACAAAGTACTCTAGCCAAGATTGGATAAAAATCAAGGCACCGAGGAATCAAAAATTAAAATTGGCCAGTGAGCTCCCGGAACCACGAACCAGTGATACACTACACAAAATCCGAGGTCAAGGTTACCCAATGTCAAGGACAGACACATGGAGTCAAGAACAAACCACGTCGTACCTTCCCAGCGCCATAATTTTCATCGGACTTCGACGAAACTCAGTCAGCTGACTACCCCTCACAGGTAGCCAGCACATCAAGGTAGATCTGGGGTAGATGTCATACTATGTCAGATGGACAATTAACGTCATCCACGACTTACCGTCCCAGCATCACATTTTTCATACGATTTGGACGAAGCTTCGTCGTCATATCAGATCTGTTATCAAAGGCTAGCAGCACATTGGACAAAAGTGAGGTAAAAGTCAATCCAGACCACGGTAGCATATGATGAACCCGAGAGGAAATATTTCCAACGTAATTGAGACAAAGCTAAACACATTGCTTTCACTGGACACCCAATAATCATGAAAAAATGAAGGTCAAGATCACCTACTGTCTTATAAGAAAGAGGACTCATTTGCTTAGTAAACTTTCAAGGTAGCAAGGTTTTAGCACCACCACTAAGCAGAGCACCCGAAAATCCTCTAACCATCATTTCTGTGTAGCCGGCTAAGCTAGGCCACCGAAATATAACCGGTGGTGCTGAAAGGACCAAACCTGTGGTGCTGGGAACGTACGACGTCATACGACATTAACTGTTCATCAGACTTAGGCTAACGAGCACCCTGGATTTGTTTTGAAGATGCTTCTGAGATGGTGTGGTGTTTTCTGGTGAATCGAAATAAGAATCTCGGGCTGTCTTGACAGTTATGTTAAAGCCTTGATTCTATGTTTCTATGTTCGAAATGTTGCTCAAAATGACCATTTGACAATTTTCTAGAGAATAAATGGCCGATAAATTGTCCTGGAACACCAAAAATAACTACACAGTGCTCCCGAAGTCGATAAAAGTTATCCGAGCTGATCTTAGGCCAATGACCTTGATCTTCAGCCTTCTCCCAGGTGTACACTGTGGCGTCTGTGGCAGTCAAACGACCCGTCCTACGTCTCACACTTCACCGCGATTGCACGGCCTTGCGCTTCGCTGAATTATAGTCTCATCCCAAATCCCCCGACGGAGCAGTGTGGCGGCCAGGTCCGGCCACGTCACGTACGAGAACCAATCAGCGGCTAGTACACAGCGCGGCCGACGGTCGGGTCGGGACGGTCAAGGTCATGCGGTCGCGGTCACCTACGCGAGCACGGATCCCACATACACTGCTTGGAAAGTAAGTTTCAAGGACAAGTCAAATCAGGTCAAATATGGTCAGGTCACATGAGGTCAGGTCATCTCAGGTCATTCGTTGACCATCCAATGTCATGTCACACGACATAGACGGCGCTGAAGTTAAATTCAGTTGTCACTTGGCGAGGAACAGCAACATTCTGCATACGATGACTTTGTGTAGGATATACATGACAAGGGTAACCTGATCATGCATATAACCTTACCTCCTAACATACAGAACCTTATATCATTGACCTCTGACACATAAATGAACCCCGAATGCTTATTGCATGCTCGCTATAATTTCCGAGTTAAAATTACCCTCAAATTGAATTTTTCTGACATAACACGACAAAAAATCACGGAAATTGATCTGACATCCGGTCAGCAACCTTTACCTTAATCAAAGTTGTTTGTTTGTTTTGCTTCTTTGTTTGTTGAAGTCTGCCTATCTTCATGAAAGGACAGTATGACCTGTGTGTGGTGTCTATCTATTGCAACTACTTGGGACGACGTTGCTTAGGAGATTTTGGAACATCACTCATTTTGACGCGTTTAATGTTCTTTGATGACCTGGACTTGAAGGTTTTCCAAATGTTCAGACCAGATGCATTACACACTATTGAAAATACTCTGTCTCTGTGTTGCGCATGCGGCTGCAATCACATAAAAACCTGAGGCGAGTGGGGGGTTGAAGCGACGAGCATAAAACGTACACTAATCAAGTAAGATCGGCACGACAATGTTTCCATTGTTGCCATAGTCAGAGAAGCTCGAACGCAAAATAATCAGTCAATCTATGGTTACAATTTGTGCTCCCTCTCCCTGGAAGTCAACTGGGCCTGGTAATGCTCGCAAGGGCATTCGTTATCTTAACGAGGACTCACAGGGGAGTATCCATCAAAGCTTTTCCATGAAAGCTTCGCAAGGAACTCAATTAGAACGAAAAACCTGTTCAGTGCAGGAGAACCCGTCGACATTTTCCTCAGTTGACCGCCATGTGCTAGACGCCTTGCCGCGTGATACCTGCAGTTCTAGCCTCGTGTCGTGCGACAGTCCCAGTAGGTGGGCACCTCACTGTTGTAGTAGATGCCGGTCGGGGTAGCCGAGGCACATGACCTGCAGTTCTAGCCTCGTGTCGTGGGACAGTCCCAGTAGGTGTGCACCTCACTGCTGCAGTAGCTACCAGTCGGGGTAGCCGAGGCCCGTGACCTGCAGTTCCAGCCTAGCTACCAGTCGGGGTAGCCGAGGCCCGTGACCTGCAGTTCCAGCCTAGCTACCAGTCGTGGTGGCCGAGGCCCGCGACCTGCAGTTCCAGCCTAGCTACCAGTCGGGGTGGCCGAGGCCCGTGACCTGCAGTTCCAGCCTAGCTACCAGTCGGGGTGGCCGAGGCCCGTGACCTACAGTTCCAGCCTAGCTACCAGTCGGGGTGGCCGAGGCCCGTGACATGCAGTTCCAGCCTAGCTACCAGTCGTGGTGGCCGAGGCCCGTGGCCTACAGTTCCAGCCTAGCTACCAGTCGGGGTAGCCGAGGCCCGTGACCTGCAGTTCCAGCCTAGCTACCAGTCGGGGTGGCCGAGGCCCGTGACATGCAGTTCCAGCCTAGCTACCAGTCGTGGTGGCCGAGGCCCGTGACCTACAGTTCCAGCCTAGCTACCAGTCGGGGTAGCCGAGGCCCGTCACCTGCAGTTCCAGCCTAGCTACCAGTCGGGGTGGCCGAGGCCCGTGACCTGCAGTTCCAGCCTAGCTACCAGTCGTGGTGGCCGAGGCCCGTGACCTGCAGTTCCAGCCTAGCTACCAGTCGGGGTAGCCGAGGCCCGTGACCTGCAGTTCCAGCCTAGCTACCAGTCGTGGTGGCCGAGGCCCGTGACCTGCAGTTCCAGCCTAGCTACCAGTCGTGGTGGCCGAGGCCCGTGACCTGCAGTTCCAGCCTAGCTACCAGTCGTGGTGGCCGAGGCCCGTGACCTACAGTTCCAGCCTAGCTACCAGTCGTGGTGGCCGAGGCCCGTGACCTACAGTTCCAGCCTAGCTACCAGTCGGGGTGGCCGAGGCCCGTGACCTGCAGTTCCAGCCTAGCTACCAGTCGTGGTGGCCGAGGCCCGTGACCTGCAGTTCCAGCCTAGCTACCAGTCGTGGTGGCCGAGGCCCGTGACCTGCAGTTCCAGCCTAGCTACCAGTCGGGGTAGCCGAGGCCCGTGACCTGCAGTTCCAGCCTAGCTACCAGTCGTGGTGGCCGAGGCCCGCGACCTGCAGTTCCAGCCTAGCTACCAGTCGGGGTGGCCGAGGCCCGTGACCTGCAGTTCCAGCCTAGCTACCAGTCGGGGTGGCCGAGGCCCGTGACCTACAGTTCCAGCCTAGCTACCAGTCGGGGTGGCCGAGGCCCGTGACCTGCAGTTCCAGCCTAGCTACCAGTCGGGATGGCCGAGGCCCATGACCTGCAGTTCCAGCCTAGCTACCAGTCGGGGTGGCCGAGGCCCGTGACCTACAGTTCCAGCCTAGCTACCAGTCGGGGTGGTCGAGGCACGTGACCTACAGTTCCAGCCTAGCTACCAGTCGGGGTGGCCGAGGCCCGTGACCTGCAGTTCCAGCCTAGCTACCAGTCGGGGTGGCCGAGGCACGAGCTTGCTACACCCCATCGCCTGCTCCCAGGCAGGTGCATACCTTATCAGTCTGGCTGCACGGCGAACCCAGTGAACCCGCTCAGCCTCGCTGAACGTTGCTCCGGCTCGCCGTGGCGGTGTCCGTGTGGTCCGGCGGCTTCAGAGCCCAGGAACAGACCACGGGCCGACCTCAGCGGACCAGCATGTCACAGGGGACCAGAGCAGTAGTCTACCGCTCCGGGAGCTTCAGAGCCCAGGAACAGACCACGGGCCGACCTCAGCGGACCAGCATGTCACAGGGGACCAGAGCAGTGGTCTACCGCTCCGGCGGTTTCAGAGCTCAGGAACGGACCACGGGCTGGTTGCCGAATTGCCTACTTACCTACAATGTAAACGACAGAAATCAGACCCTCAAGAGACAGACTCTTCGTCCGTTGGAGGGCTTTAAAATGGAAAGAAGCTCCGCAAACCCCGAAGAGTACAAGATACAATATGCGCAGCATTTGTTGTCAAATTTGTTCGTATATCATCCATGTCAGACGACATGACATGACATCATTTATGTTTATAGCACCAACCTATTTTCTTCCTATTATTGAGCCTCACATCCCGCACTGAACATTCTGGTCCTCGACTGCCTACACTGGCTGTCTCGTGGGACTGTTCCACTGGATTCCCCTTGTCTTACAAATTAAGCCTGTAGGCAGCGTGCACCCAATGAGACTGCGCACTATGCTTGTGATGTAAATTACCGGCGAAGACCAGAAACTGCAGGTGCGACAGTTTGAGCGCCTCGTTCCCGTGCGGGAGACGGCTTTGACAATTTGCACAGGCTCTGTCTCTGACGACCTGACTGGCGTCTGAACGTTCGAGACACGAAACACGGTGCGGACGTCAGCAGACCGGCACACCGGCTCGTCCCGGCCCGCTCCGGGGGCTGGCCGAGTGCCGGCCGCCCGCCGGGCTCGGTAAACACAGCCGGGCGCCGGCCGGCCGGTTCGCTCCGACCCGGCCACCGGTGCGCGGCAGCCACCGGTGAATAATTCAACCGCTCAACAGGCCCGCCGACGGCAGATTTAATGTCGACGCTGCCGGCCCCGGGCCCGGCCGGTCAGGCCGCCAATTGTGCGTCGCATTAGTCTGTCATAGTCTGGCATAGTCTGACAGAGCATTGGACGATCAGATGGACGAGTTGAGAAGTCGAGAGGACGGTGGAAGGTCGCCAGGTGAGAAAGTCACGTGAGGTCAGATGAGGACGGTGAAGATCGCCAGGTAAGAAAGTCACGTGAGGTCAGATGAGGACGGTGTGGACCATCAGGTCATCAGGTGGGGACGATGTCGGTCACAGACCAGAGCTGTGATTTGATGTCAGATGCTGACGGTGTGGACCATCAGATCATCAGCTGGGGACAGTGCGAACCATCAGGTCATCAGGTGGGGACGGTGTCGGTCACAGGCCAGAGCTGTGGTTTGTCGCCAGATGAGAACGGTGTGGGCCATCAGATCATCAGCTGGGGACAGTGTAAACCATCAGGTCATCAGCTGGGGACAGTGTGGGCCATCAGGTCATCAGGTGGGACGGTGTCGGTCGTTTGGTGCATCATGGTCACTGTGTGACGTCATCACAATGGGACGGAGTCGGGAATCAGGTGGCGCCGGCACCGGTGACGAGGCCATCAGGTGAGGACTGCGATGAAGACGGTCAGATGAAGACGGTGGCGATCATCACTTGCAGAGGGTGGTGAAAAGTCCCAACATCTGTCCACCAAGTCGGTGTAGGGAGGCCATCAGGCTCTTGAGAAGGAACTGGCCAGTAACTACACGACAAATTACCAGAGGATGTCAGAGGCCAGCGTAGAGCCGCAGTGTTAGGTGCTGGAGGTTGACCGTGGCATGTTAGAGACGAATGCTTAGGTTCACCCTGACAGTGGATTTCCTGGGCCACCAAAATCCATTAGCTATCCCCAATGAAATTCCTCGTCTAATCGTGACTGGATCGGGTCCCGGATAACGAGCAAGGCAAACGCGATTTAGTCGTTGACGTGAACATTTGTGCTAGCGCGCCCGAGTTTCAGACCTGAAAACCCACTCACCAATATCCGTTGGTTTCAGCTACACCACTAGGTATCGTGTCTAGTTAATTCTGGCCTCGATGCCCGTGGAGATCGCTTCTTTGCCTAGATAGTAGAAAATGCATTTTCGAATGCTAAAGGCGAACATCAGTCCGGTCTACAAGGAATGCATGTCATACAGGCCATTCTAGGAATTGTAGTGGTGTATATTGCATACTTATAGGTACTGCGAATTCCATCACGTGCAGCACATGCACTGTGCACCAGTGGAGATAGCCTGTGCACCTTTTTCCGCCATGAGCATGCTCCGGTGCCCTCATTCCATCCGGTGATTGTCAGAAGCATTCAGCCGCCGCGATGGCTCCTGACTTTCACATATGCCATGATTGACAGTGTAGAAAGTTGTTGCATGATGCATTTACTCGGGAGATGCTATCGCTGCTATGGCGCACCGATAAATCATGCAATGGCTAAAAGTCGTGGTCTTGGCTAGCCCCATCTGCCCAGTTCGTGGGTGTTGGCTGTCGTGATCTGAGTAGGTACCATTGGTTACATGTGTTAGTTGTCGTGATCTGAGGAGGTACCATTGGTCACAGGTGTTGGCTGTCGTGATCTGAGGAGGTACCATTTGGCACAGGTGTCGTGATCTGAAGAGGTATCATTGGTCACAGGCGTTGGCTGTCGTGAACTGAGGAGGTATCATTGGTTACAGGTGTTGGCTGTCGTGATCTGAGGAGGTACCATTGGTTACAGGTGTTGGTTGTGATCTGATGAGGTATCGTTGGTCACAGACGTTGGTTGCGGTAATATCTACTTGCAGCGGCAAGCATGTTGGTTTATTAAGCTCGCCGTGCCAAGCAATGCCTAGTTTTCATCTTCCCCAATCGGTATTAATTTTTCTTTGAGCGACGAGCGCATGCGCTTTGATCTGACTCAGGCGGCAAATAAGTACGATACCGAGAAAACGGCACACAGCTCGTATGCGTGCTACTGTGACAACTTGTGCGTAGTTTGGGTCATGCATGCTTCACCTGCCGGGGGCATCTCACCAACCATTACGTCAGAGGGCTGTCGTTCTTGTCACCACTTCCCTCCTAACATGCATGCTCCACCTACCGGGGGCATCTCACCAACCATTACGTCAGAGGGCTGTCGTTCTTGTCACCACTTCCCTCCTAACTGAGATGGCGTCGTGCGACAAATCCAGCGCGTTGCGAGCCACCATCTAATTCCCATGGTATTCAACTTGCATACCCTCGGGAAGCTGTTGCACTGTCAGGGCAGGCCAAGGGTGGAACTTTGTCCGAGACGTCGGGTGCATGCGAGGAACGTCAGCTGAAGCGCTCAGCGAAACCATCTAGCATGCAGCCATCATGTAAGCACCAGAATATAGCTCGAACTCGATAAGATGCATCACAAATTCTTCTGGTCCCGGAACCTAAATGATTATTGAGGCAGATGAGGTGAAACCCTCGCAGTTCGAAATACTGACTGCAAATGACTACTTTGTAGTGTACTGATGCAAAGCATGCTCGTTGAGTTATAGTTCAGGGTATAAAATAACCTAAGATGCATGTTGGGTCAAAACGTTATCCGAGGTCCGTCGAAGCCGATGGCATGCTTTGAACTTTGGAAGACCACCGGAGAGCACAAATGATCTGAAAGTGTCTAAAACACGAAATGCATTCATCTGGGCACATTGGCTTGAATATAACGTGCATGAACAATGGATTCTGCACCAAAAGTAATTAATAAATAACTCCATAGTTCGGTGATCTTACATGATCTGAACGTGGTGTGAAACAAAAAGATCGGCGAAGTATTATGTAGGAGCAGTAGCGCTAAGCGGCGACAGTCCTCTGTATGCCGCTCTGTGGCGGTCCGACAGACCCGTTTGGGTGGTATTAACCCCTGGGGTCGCGAGGGCTAGCGCAAAACATCCGCACAACACACAGGTGTTTGATGAAAACGCAACAAATACCCGAACAGATAATTTCAAATTGACTACGTGTGATTTTGCATGCAAAATCTGAAAAGGTGTTGAAGTTTGAAGTGAATAAAGTGCGTGTTAAAATTTGTTTATTCACACATTGCAACAACCTTGCTTTAATATGCGCTCGAGTGGATGGTCGATTGCAACATAGTCTGGGGCATGTCAGCTTGACCACTCCCCTCTGCCACATCGTGAACCGGACGTCCTAGGTAGATAAGGGGAAAACGAACGTTTTACGTCTGACGAGTTCTTCGAATGGTATTCATATTTTTAAGCTTGGTCAGCTGGTGTCGTCCCATTTCAGGTCAAAAGTCAAATTACGAATGGGTTGGAACATTTTTTTAGTCCGAAAGCGAATAGTTGCTCTATGTCCGGCTGAGCCCACCTAAGTGGATGCTCCAGTTCAATATAATTCGACTGACGTCAAAATAATGCGCTTTGATGCAGTTATCACGGATTACGTCAGGTCAACATGGTTGCTACACCTTTGGCATACTGACACTCGCCAAGTTAAAAACATTCTGAGTGCGCTGGGTTTAATTTCGACGCTGAACTTGAATTGAGCACCAAAACTACCACAGAGTGATCCAAACACACACAAAAGGTCTCGGGAGGTTACTCGAAGTCAACTGAGGTTAGTGAGTTTAAAGAGGCCAAGTAAGTGCTAAAATGCATGTGACCTGACGTAAAGATGTCTGGAGTATGCAATAGCGGTCACCAGATCCCCTGTTGTATAAGTAACTATGAATTGGAGTAGGATCTTTATAACAATTCGTAAATCTGCACCTCTCAGAAAGGATGACCTGAATTTCATGTTGCCTAGCACAGTGATTTTTAATCATATAAAAAATTAAACCGAAGGATGGGATGATCAATTTCCTATAGGCTTGCTTTTTTGCCATGATGTGCACCATCGTTTTCCCGCTATTTCTTCACAACTTCAGCGCAATTTAATCCCACCCAATCTGAGCGCTTGTTAAACTGCATTACTTATTTGCAATTGCATTATCTAAGTGAACTATAATACCATCAGAAAACGTTATTATAATTTGGGCTTCAAAACAGCAGTTCAAAGTTAACTGGTGAACACTTGGGGCAATAATCGAGCCTGCAGTGCGACTTTCCACGCTCGCTGTATGACCATTGCAGTCAACGCCCTCCGAGACTCTAACAACTGGACAGCTTTTCCAGCTCTGATGCTTCTACCATGAGTTATGGCTTGTTTGTGACGTCTTTTTTTTCGTGCGATGTCCGAGGTACACAGAACTCGCACAGATCTCTGCCCGTGTGACGCTGTCACGTGGAATGTCGTTAACGTGTCGTTTTAGTCCTCAGTCACCCGATACGGATCTCGGCTGTCCTGAGGTGACAATGACGCAGCGAGGGGTGTCCACATGACGCGCTGTTTAGGAGACGGCTAAAAAGGTGTTTGCACCAATTCACAGGCTCACTGAAGCGGAGTCCAGCTGAATGGAGCTAATCAGTACTGAAGAGTAGAGTCAAAGTCATGAGAGCATATACATACAAACATAAAAACATGCACTTATATCGATAATGCGGTGCTAAGCGGTAGAGACACATGTTCAAATAGCAATGGAGACTGGATATGGAGTGCTGATTTCCTGATATATCAAGGAGCTCTCCTGGGACACAAACACGATTACGAAGCCGAAGAAATAGAGAACATGCAAGTGATACCCTCAATACTTGCTCCAATATCTTTGTTAGAGGAAAAAAACAGTCATCTACGCCAAAAATGTCCAGGAATGCCAACGAGGTAATCCAGACAAGTTACACATGTAAAACTCCGATTGTGGTGAAATGCCAGAGACGACATAGGCACGGCCCACCTTCGGCTGTGGTGCGGACGGTGGAGCAATGTTGACACCTTCTCCTCCGCCAACCTTTGTGCAGGAGACCGGCGACTCCAACGGCTATGAAACTGACGCACAGCACTTCGCAGCTCCGAAACTGTCGACAGCCAACTTCACCGTAGCTCCGAAAATGCCGCCGAAAAGCGTCACCGCAGCTTCGAACTTGTCGTGACTCAGGCGACGGCGACTTTTCCTGGACACTTGCGCACCGCAGCTATTCGTCACGTCACTGAGAAGCCACAGTCACGTCACGTCTCGTGTGGCTCACGTGCACACGGGAACCGCACAACTCATTCGTCTGACCAGACCAGCAGACCTGTTCTGCTAATCACACTTATGGTACGCGGCGACTGGGACTCCCTCAAAGATGCTTCTGCTGATGAAACAGCCACACGTATCCCTGATCGCCAAGCGTCAGCAGCAGTGAGCTGGTGACATTGCCCGCATCAGAAGACAGCCACACGCATCCCTGATCGTCCAGCCTCAGCGGTAGCGAGCTGGTGACACTGCCCGCATCAGAAGACACGCACACGGCACGGCCGGCCACACTGTGTCGATCTGGACAGGCTGCTGCCCCACTGACACCACAGCCGGTGCCACACCAACCGCGTCGTCACCGGCGGCCGCGAGTCACAGAGACCGGTACGGAGGTGGCACTGACACCGCCACCTGTCGCCGTGACGGGCGCCGGGCCGACACTGGCGCCGCCGACGGCCGGCCTCCTCCTCGGCCCTGCTACCGGCGCGGCGCCACCTCGGAGAGCGCCGCCGCCGCCGCCGCCGCCGTCTGCCACACAGAGGCTGCCGCCGCCGCCTGCCCCACAGAGGCTGCCGCCGCCGCCTGCCCGACAGAGAGGCTGCCGCCGCCGCCTGCCCCACAGAGGCTGCCGCCGCCGCCTGTCCCACAGAGGCTGCCGCCGCCGCCTGCCCGACAGAGAGGCTGCCGCTGCCGCCTGCCCCACAGAGAGGCTGCCGCAGCCGCCTTCCCCACAGAGAGGCCGCCGCCGCCGCCGCCTGCCCCACAGAGGCTGCCACCGCCGCCTGCCCGAAAGAGAGGATGCCGCCGCCGCCTGCCCCACAGAGAGGCCGCCGCCGCCTGCCCGACAGAGAGGCTGCCGCTGCCGCCTGCCCGACAGAGGCTGCCGCCGCCGCCTGCCCCACAGAGGCTGCCGCCGCCGCCTGCCCGACAGAGAGGCTGCCGCTGCCGCCTGCCCCACAGAGGCTGCCGCCGCCGCCTGCCCGACAGAGAGGCTGCCGCTGCCGCCTGCCCGACAGAGAGGCTGCCGCCGCCGCCTGCCCCACAGAGGCTGCCGCCGCCGCCTGCCCCACAGAGGCTGCCGCCGCCGCCTGCCCCACAGAGGCTGCCGCCGCCGCCTGCCCGACAGAGAGGCTGCCGCTGCCGCCTGCCCGACAGAGAGGCTGCCGCTGCCGCCTGCCCCACAGAGAGGCCGCCGCCGCCGCCTGTCCCACAGAGGCTGCCGCCGCCGCCTTCCCCGCAGATCAGCAGCGATCGCCTGCCCCACAGAGAGGCCGCCGCCGCCTGCCCGACAGAGAGGCTGCCGCTGCCGCCTGCCCCACAGAGAGGCTGCCGCAGCCGCCTTCCCCGCAGATCAGCAGCGATCGCCTGCCCCACAGAGCAGTAGCCACCGCCTGTCCCATACATCAGCAGCCGCCGCCACCACCGCACCACCTACCCCATAGAGCGGTCGCCGCCGTTGCATGCCCCACAGAACAACCGCCACCAACCCAATATTTATGAATATACTTGATGTTGGCCTGTGCTGCTGTGCACTTGCTGTGAGTCTATGTTACCATGCAAACACGCTGGTGGTGTGACCTACTGTGTGCGTGCTGTGGGTCTGTGCTACTGTCACACGCTGGTGGTCCGACCTACTGTGTGCGTGCTGTAGGTCTGTGCTACTGTCACACGCTGGTGGTCCGACCTACTGTGTGCGAGCTGTGGGTCTGTGCTACTGTCACACGCTGGTGGTCCGACCTACTGTGTGCGTGCTGTGGGTCTGTGCTACTGTCACCCGCTGGTGGTCCGACCTACTGTGTGCGAGCTGTGGGTCTGTGCTACTGTCACACGCTGGTGGTGTGACCTACTGTGTGCGTGCTGTGGGTCTGTGCTACTGTCACACGCTGGTGGTGTGACCTACTGTGTGCGTGCTGTGGGTCTGTGCTACTGTCACACGCTGGTGGTGTGACCTACTGTGTGCGTGCTGTGGGTCTGTGCTACTGTCACACGCTGGTGGTCCGACCTACTGTGTGCGTGCTGTGGGTCTGTGCTACTGTCACACGCTGGTGGTCCGACCTACTGTGTGCGAGCTGTGGGTCTGTGCTACTGTCACACGCTGGTGGTGTGACCTACTGTGTGCGTGCTGTGGGTCTGTGCTACTGTCACACGCTGGTGGTCCGACCTACTGTGTGCGAGCTGTGGGTCTGTGCTACTGTCACACGCTGGTGGTGTGACCTACTGTGTGCGTGCTGTGGGTCTGTGCTACTGTCACACGCTGGTGGTCTGTGGGCCCATGGTACCGTGTGCAAGCCGCTAAACTGAACTACTATGTTAGTACGCTCTAGTTGTTCACACCACAACAGCAATGGATTGTTGTCTGATATTTAATTATATTGTGAGTGGATGGGTTGATCCGACTATCCATTCAAAAGTCTGAAAGATGATAGTGGTGATTAAACTAGACTTCACATTAATGACGCTCATTTTGATCATTTGCATTACTCTCGTACTCGGGAATTCGTTCAATTTGAAGTTATTTGACTGCTGGACTGAACAAAAACACTGCCAATGGAAAGGGTGTTATAATGAAGCATGCCAGGACACAGGTACATCCGGCTCATTTTGTACAAAGGAAGTCTGTTTCAGTGGATATATATAACAGCTAAATCGAAATAAGACGGTGAAGCTTTTGGGCAAATGCATTGCACATAAAATGCTTTGCAAACAGCGAATACCAAATACTTGCTATATACAGTGCTTTAATGTTATGGAAGAAAACGCTGTATTGTTTGTGGACAAGTGAGAGAGAGAGAAAGAGAGAGAGAGAGTTAGAGAGAGAGAGAGAGAGAGAGAGAGAGAGAGAGAGAGAGAGAGAGAGAGAGAGAGAGAGAGAGAGAGAGAGAGAGAGAGAGAGAGAGAGAGAGAGAGAGAGAGAGAGAGAGAGAGAGAGAGATGGCATGTCAGGTCCAATTTGCTTGGATGGCATTTCCATCCAATGTGTCTATATCTCCTTACCCACATGATTCATTGTCTTCCTTTGTTCATCATTTTTGCTGTTATTTGGCGACAATGGCTAATGAAGGCCGCTGTGTGCGTCCCACTGACCGAACCCACGCACTGGGCACCAGTTCATATCAACGATCGACCGGGCAAAGTTCGCCATCCACAGCACGCCAATGGTCAGCCTGCGAGTGGTCCAGAACATTCTGCGATGCATGTTGGTCGTGGCGAAGTCAAGTGAACTAGGATAAGCTGCCGGCACCAACCACTAATCCATCACGAATCCACCACGAGTCCACCACGAGTCCACCATGGGTCCACTACGAATCCACCACCAGTCCACCACGGGTCCACCGCGAGTCCACCCGTGCACACCACGAGTCCACCGACCGACATCAACCACCAGTGCGCCACACTGCGTCCGTCCGGTTAATCTCGCTTGGTAGTCTCTCGGAGGCCCTGCATCTCGTTGGTATCGCTTCTCATCGCTTCTCTCTCTCGCTTCTCATCGCTTCTCTCGTTGGTATCGCTTCTCAATTTCGCTTGGTAGTCTCTCGGAGGCCCTGCATCTCGTGGCGTGTCCGGCACGATGCGGGGTACGTGTAGTCGTTTCACAGAGTCGCACCCGGTCACGGCCGGCCGGCAGCTACCGCAAGGTCATAGGTTCGAATCCCACAACCGGCGGGATTACCGAGTCCACCCGCGTCCAATCGGCGTGAAAGGTTGGCGACGTTATATGACCTAGCAGTTGTATGCGTCGTAAAAGAACTCCACGAGTTGCTGGGAGCAGGGCTGGACCTGCTCAACATCCTGTTGACAATCCCGAGCAGGCGCTTCAGTGCGTATTCGACGGTGAATGATGGCCGCCGACATCTGACACTGCTATGTCAGTGATGTTTCTGCAGTGCGACGGTTAATCCCAGATAACCTTGAGATTAGGTTCGTGTGAGAGACCTGGGCTCGCTGCCCACAACCTGTCCGCAAGTGCGGCATTGCCATTAAGGTGTCACATTTGGAATCCGCCGGAGCGTTTCGAGGATTGCTTCGTAGGCCAGGTGGATTAAGCATTGTTTCACACGATGTGCG
The DNA here is from genome assembly GCA_034440615.1 of Ashinkailepas kermadecensis. Taxonomy (NCBI): domain Eukaryota; kingdom Metazoa; phylum Arthropoda; class Thecostraca; family Neolepadidae; genus Ashinkailepas; species Ashinkailepas kermadecensis. The sequence continues at coordinate 12,716 of JAOTOM010004740.1, read as the reverse complement.
ATGTGGGTGTGGGTGTGGGGATCCCAATAGCCGGTACGCCCACTAGATACATCTAGGGTCTCCGGCTGGAAAGGCAACCCGAGGACGCGGGGAGCTAGGGACCGCTTAGGAAGAGATTCAAGCCGTCGCAGCCACGTTTGCTTCGTATAAAAACTAGTCTCACTGGCCTCGGCGCAAATAAGCAACCCCAATTAGGCGGGGCTAAACCCGTTCCTTGGAGAACACCATCCACATTGCTGTTTGTCCACTCTGCATGAGTGAGAGGTCAGAATCTGGACTTCGATTAAGGACTACCAGTTTGCGCAGGTGTATTGTGTCTACATTTAATTACCCGCTTGCAGAATGTGACTGTTTATTGTATCCGCTGCCGTTAGGTGGTCTCTTTGTTCCAATTTCCTCTCTTCGGACGGGTTCCCGCCCTTTGGATGATTATGTGACCGCGAGATATCGCGAGATACCGCGAGACACCGTGAGATACCACGAGATACCGTGAGATACCGCGAGATATCGCGAGATACCATACATCAGCCAATAAACGCTCGCGCCACACACAACTGCCATTACGTGACAAATTGTCCTTGTATCCGCCAAGGAATAAATCGCGACACATCCACCTGAAACCCTGACACCTCTCGCCACCAACGAGTCGCCTTTCTCCCTGAGGCCAGGCCGACCCTGTCATTACGCTGTTCCCTTCCTCTCCGGGCCCACTCTTCCTCCCTTTGTTATTAGCCCTCTCCCTCTTTATCCAGCTGCCTCGTGGCGCCGGCGGTGGCGGCTGCTAGCTGATGCTTTCCTTTCGAGTCGTCTGGTGGTCTCTGTAATTTGTCACGATTTCACGCGCCCTGTCGTGACTGTGGCAGCAGACAAAAGAAGCCCTTCCGGTATGATAATTGGCCGTTCAGTGCGGACGATTTTCGCCTGACACGCATCGCGCAGTGGCTCATTCTGTGTCAAATTTTCTAACAAATCTGTGATCGACTGTTGGCCCCAGTGCCGATCACTTATTCATTTTATGGACACTTATGCCACCGAAGAGAATCACAAGACGCCTCTGATTCGAGCAGATAAGTAAAGACACCCTCGTTTGGTCCTTCTAACGTTTTATTCATGATTCCGCTAGTCGAGAACGCGTGACAGGAGTCGGCAAATCAAGTGCGCAAACTTGAGGAATTGCTCGCCTTATAGAAGCATCAGGTGGTAAAATTTGCGCAGATCGATCGCCGACTATTTCGGGTAGTGTTTCGGCGTCACTACTATTGTGCGCCGGTGCCGCTTCTCACCAAATACAATATACTAGTGCACTAGTCCCGAAGCCATTCCCGGTTAAAAGCACAAGCCACACACCACCGATCACACATGTTCGCTGGGCTGCTGAAATGCATAAACATGTTCCTATATATATCCGGGAGTAGTGAGCATGGACCATCGCTCCGCGTCATCCCGGCGCTACCGACCGTACGGCTTCAGTGGTTCTGCCTATCAGTCACGGACAAGGATGCGGCAGCGGTGTCGACTGCTGGATCGTCCTGCCACGGTCGACCACCGGTCTGCTCGGACACCGGCCTGCTCGGACACCGGTCGGCGGCTCGGACACCGGTCGGCGGCTCGGACACCGGTCGGCGGCTCGGACACCGGCCTGCTCGGACATCGGCCTGCTCGGACATCGGCCTGCTTGGACAAAGGCATGCTCGGACATCGACCTGCTCGGACACCGGCATGCTCGGACACCGGCCGGCGGCTCGGACACCGGTCGGCGGCTCGGACACTGGCCTGCTCGGACAGCGGCCTGCTCGAACACCGGCCTGCTCGGACATCGGCCTGCTCGGATATCGGCCTGCTCGGACACCGGCCTGCTCGGACACCGGCCTGCTCGGACACCGGCCGGCGGCTCGGACACCGGTCGGCGGCTCGGACACCGGCCTGCTCGGACATCGGCCTGCTCGGACATCGGCCTGCTCGGACAGCGGCCTGCTTGGACAAAGGCATGCTCGGACATCGGCCTGCTCGGACACCGGCATGCTCGGACACCGGCCGGCGGCTCGGACACCGGTCGGCGGCTCGGACACTGGCCTGCTCGGACAGCGGCCTGCTCGAACAGCGGCCGGCGGCGCGGCGGCCGGTGGTTGTTGTCGGCACACCGGGTATCTCCGCAGCCGAGGTGCCGCCGGTGACGGCCGCGCACCTCGCCGCCGGCACTCGACCCGCTTGTTTTCGCACCGTCTCATTAGGACGGACAAATCATGGGCCCGGCGCGCCACGACAGGGGCGCACCCAGCCGACCGGCGGGCGGCGCATGGTCAGGCGGCCAGCTGGGGTCACGACGGGGGTCAGACGGCGGACAGACGGCTCATCTATTGTCTCATCACACCGAGCAGCTGAAGAGAAACACCAGCCGACCTAACCACCCGGCGCTGGCACATGGCTGCGAGCACACGAGACCAACTCGACACTCGGTGCGCTGAGAGCGCCGCTGCTGCCGCGCCGTCAGCAGGGCCGAGCAGCACCCTGTTACGCACCCAGGAAAGCCGACCGCCGCCAGCCATGACTCACCACTTATTTCCAAGTTCATAGGATGGCTATCGCTTTGATTCCACGTAATTACCGCCATCCGGACGGACCAGCGCACAATTGGGTGCGCATGTGCGCCTCATACGGCGTGTTGTACACGCGCGTATTAGTATTTGTTTATCATTTGAATGTGAAATTAGCGGCATCAGTGCGGAGAGCGACGACGCCATCTGGGATTGGCGGGCCGCTCTGAAAGGCATTAGTCGCCGTTATAGCCGCCGACGCCGAGCAGTGAAAAGTGGACCGGCCGGCGGCTGTGACGGCTGTGACGGCTGTGGCGGCTGTGACGGCAGTGGCGGCTGGAGCGGCTGTGGCGGTTGTGACGGCTGTGACGGCTGTGATGGCTGTGACTGGTGTGGTGGTTGTGACGCCTGTGGCGGCTGTGGCAGCCGTGGCGGCTGTGGTGGCTGTGGTAGCTGTGACGGGTGTGGTGGTTGTGACGGCTGTGGCGGCTGTGACGGCTGTGGTGGCTGTGATGGGTGTGGTGGTTGTGACGGCTGTGGCGGCTGTGACGGCTGTGGTGGCTGTGATAGGTGTGGTGGTTGTGACGGCCGTGGCGGCTGTGGTGGCTGTGATGGGTGTGGTGGTTGTGACGGCTGTGGCGGCTGTGACGGCTGTGGTGGCTGTGATAGGTGTGGTGGTTGTGACGGCCGTGGCGGCTGTGGTGGCTGTGATGGGTGTGGTAGTTGTGACGGCCGTGGCGGCTGTGGCGGCTGTGGTGGCTGTGGTAGCTGTGACGGGTGTGGTGGTTGTGATGGCTGTGACGGCTATGTCGGCTGTGGCGTCTGTGACGGTTGTGGCGGCTGTGACGGCTTTAGTGGCTGTGACAGCTGTGGCGGTTGTGATGTCTGTGGCGGTTGTGACGGATGTGGCGGCTGTGACAACTGTGGCGGCTGTGACGGCTATGGCGGCTGGGGCGGCGCACGGGCAGGTGGGCGAAATTGTCCCTCAGTGAGGTGCGTGCGTGACCCCGCTGACCTACGTCCAAACGGACAGCGTGACCCGTGCTGGCCGCCGTCCGTGTAGGGATTGGGTCTGGGAGCGGCGGCCACTTTTTGTGAGGGCACTCGGCTCGACACGCATGGGTGCGGTGTACACTGTGCCACCGCGGGTCAGCGCAGGTCGCACGACATTGCTCTGATACAATGTGTACTCTTCTCGATACAGCTCCAGGTCATGTTGAAGGTCACTGGCTCTACGCGTGAATCCCACCACGAAGCATTAGGCACATTAATGAAACCAACACGGTTATTATCATGACATGAATGCTTTAGGTCATGTTATGGTTCCGCCTTAACGACCTAAAATACTTGAGAAATAATTAATCAATGCATCCTTGATAGTAATATATCGCTAAGTGTTTTCAGACGATGGACGCCGTTTTTGTCTCAATATGAAGAAGTCCAATATCGCTGGTATGGCTACAATGATGTTCTTTGTTTTATGTCGTATCGTCTACATCAGTTATTGTCCATTCTCTAAATATAATGGCTCGCCACGACATGATCAGACAATCAACTTACGTGCAACTAAAGGGCGTAGGTGGACTCTACAGAAACAATGCCGAAACAAAATGGACGAAAGAAGTATTGGGTAACGAGACTTGTGATGGTGACCACTTTCCGGTTCCAGTGATTAGTGATCAGTGAACAGTGGTCAGTGATCAGTAATCAGTGATCAGTGATCAGTGATCAGTGATCAGTGATCAGTGAGTAGTGATCAGTGAGCAGCTTCATCGCTGTCGTGGGACCGCAGATCATGCATGATAATAGACCAAAAATCGCACACAACCAACCGCCAGCGAACCAACCAACCAACCAACCAACCAACCGAATAATCCCGACAGAATACTCTGAGTGGTGAGCATGACATTGATTGGCGAGTGCGTGTTGATTGGGAGTGCATGGTGAGTGTGTGGAGAGTAGTGTATGATGAGTGTATTGAGAGTAGTGTATGGTGAGTGTGTGGAGAGTAGTGTATGGTGATTGTATGGAGAGCAGTGTATGGTGAGTGGCGAGTGTGTGGAGAACGGACAGTGTTGGACTGGAGAGCGGTGAGTGGCCAGTGTGTGGAGAACGGTTAGTGTTGGTCAGGAGAGCGGTGAGTGGCGAGTATGTGGAGAGCGGTCAGTGTTGGTCAGGAGAGCGGTCAGTGTTGGTCAGGAGAGCGGTCAGTGTTGGTCAGGAGAGCGGTCAGTGTTGGTCAGGAGAGCGGTCAGTGTTGGTCAGGAGAGCGGTCAGTGTTGGTCAGGAGCGCGGTCAGTGTTGGTCAGGAGAGCGGTCAGTGTTGGTCAGGAGAGCGGTGAGTGGCGAGTGTGTGGAGAGCGGTCAGTGTTAGTCAGGAGGGCGGTCAGTGTTAGTCAGGAGAGCGGTCAGTGTTAGTCAGGAGAGCGGTCAGTGTTGGTCAGGAGAGCGGTCAGTGTTGGTCAGGAGAGCGGCCAGTGTTGGTCAGGAGAGCGGTCAGTGTTGGTCAGGAGGGCGGTCAATGTTAGTCAGGAGAGCGGTCAGTGTTGGTCAGGGGAGCGGTCAGTGTTAGTCAGGAGAGCGGTCAGTGTTGGTCAGGAGAGCGGTCAGTGTTAGTCAGGAGAGCGGTCAGTGTTAGTCAGGAGAGCGGTCAGTGTTGGTCAGGAGAGCGGTCAGTGTTGGTCAGGAGAGCGGTGAGTGACGAGTGTGTGGAGAACGGTCAGTGTTGGTCAGGAGAGCGGTCAGTGTTGGTCAGGAGAGCGGTCAGTGTTGGTCAGGAGAGCGGTCAGTGTTAGTCAGGAGAGCGGTCAGTGTTGGTCAGGAGAGCGGCCAGTGTTAGTCAGGAGAGCGGTCAGTGTTGGTCAGGAGAGCGGTGAGTGACGAGTGTGTGGAGAACGGTCAGTGTTGGTCAGGAGCGCGGTCAGTGTTGGTCAGGAGAGCGGTCAGTGTTGGTCAGGAGAGCGGTCAGTGTTAGTCAGGAGAGCGGTCAGTGTTAGTCAGGAGAGCGGTCAGTGTTGGTCAGGAGAGCGGTGAGCGCATGGTGAATAGGAGAACATGAAGCATCGGTGAAGTTTCAGTCTGATCAGGTGGTTATCGAGTACCACAAAGGAGAGACTGAACACCACCTAGCTTTTATAAACTTAACATTGGTGTCCATAGGGATGTGCGAAAAGTACCACCCAGAAACCAGTGTTATGCAATAGCACCGCCTGCAATTTCGGAAGACTGAAACACTAGTGATATGGACAGTGGTAAGGCCACATGGTGAGTGGAAAACATACGTGGCCACAGATAGCCAGCTGTTGTAGTATTCTGACGTGACTGCAGTTAATTGAACAGTGAACATCACCCGCTGTGATGTCCCAAGATACCGTCTGTTGAACAGTGAGCACCGCCGGCTGTGATGTCCCAAGATACCATCTGTTGAACAGTGAACACCGCCGGCTGTGATGTCCCGAGATACCGTCTGTTGAACAGTGAACACCGCCGGCTGTGATGTCCCGATATACCGTCTGTCGAAGCAACCGGTCCAACAGGCCAATGTCACCGGCCGCTGACCATTATCTAGTTCAGGCGGCGTGGTCGGCCGCCACCGCTACTCTCGATCCCGTGCCCCGGGAAGGTTCGGTTGGGGGGGGAGGAGGAATTCACTGCAGAGCCAGGCTGTTACAGAGCCTGTTCCAACTGAAGAAAGATGAGAAGACTTTTGGCTCGTTCTGATGACATTTCTGCGGTTGTCTCCGCGGCGGTTGAGCTGGAATACACTGATGAATATAAGAGAAAAATAACTCTTTTTTTAAACGAAAATAACTTCGATTAATGTTCAAAAATGCATATTGCCTTCAAGGGTGCATATTCAGTCTCAACTAAATACTGGTGGCCTATGGATGCATATCCAGTATCAGCCAAACACCGGTAAGTGAAGTATTCCCATCCGGCTTCATGTACTGGTGAGCTAAGGGCGCATATTCATTCTCAACTAAGCACTGGCGAGTGAAGTATTCCGCTCTGGTTTCATATAGTGGTGAGCTACCTACACCTTTGTTCCAATCTCAGATGTGCGGATAAATGCACCCCTGGCCAGGGGGTGTCGGTAAGTACACGTTCGTGCCCGACTCAGCTCCCTACACCAAAGGCACCGCGAGCCGCCGCATTTCCGCCGCAAAACGCCGCGCCACTCAACGACCCCACAATGGGGCTGTATTGATTCCCAAACGAGGTGAAATTGCCGAGTGTCACGCAGGCAGTTTGGGCAAAGAAGAATCACACCGGAGCATGCGAGAACAACTAACTGGGCAGTTGCGACTGCGGACAGCGCCGCTGGGGGTGCGCCGCAACACGCACGCCTCCCACGTCGTCAGGACGGCGTGTGTGCAATCCACGCTGCAGCTGCGCCCTACAATCCAAGCGGCGGCTGCGACTTCCCACATTCTGCGACTAGTGTGCAGATGGGCGACCAGTGTGCAGATGAGCGAATTGTGGCATCAGTAGAGAGCATCGAAGCATAGCATATTAAATATTGTGTAATATACTCATTATTTATGTATGTGAGTGGAACATTTCCATTTAGATGTGGTACGGGTACCTTCTGCTCAGACCCTGGTACATCTGCTCAACCTCCGCTCCCAGCTATGTTTGCAACGTTCATGCACCTCCAAAATGAGACCTGGCGCATCAAAGTACACACGCTCCGAACTCTCATCATTCTGGTGTGATGAACTTCTCTGCTACTAACTCAGCTCCTAGCTCTAGCTTCATGAGAACCTACCCCCTCCGGAAAATACCACCGGAACATGGGAGTCACCACAGGCTGGATATGATGAGTGGGAGGGGACGGCGGGACAGGGGAGGGGAGAGGGGTTTTAGGTCGGTTCCTTCCATGCAACTCCACAGGCGTAACGTTTAAGTTCACGAAGCTTGAGGGAACGCGTTCCCCGGACCTAACCCTCGCCGTGGTGTCGCCCATGCATCGGGAATTGCCCTCAGTTGCATATTTCCATGTGGAAAGCTTCGGTAAAACTCTCGATGAACTGTTTATTGAGATCTTCCGAAGTGACGTCACTTCCATTTAGAACCGGCCATGGTTGTGTGATTGGCAAGGAAAGTCTGGAGTACACTGGCGAGTTTCTGTGGATAATCTCCACTGCACATGCATTTAATTGAAATTTCAGCTGGTTTCTGCACACCAGCCGTCCCATGGCGACTGACTGTGCCAGGTCTGAGGAAACGTTACCTCAGTTCCGGGCACGCAAGTCAGCCGGGGTGACAGCAAGCCGTTAACACGGCGATCGTTGCGCGCCCAGTCAGCCATCGGCATCCATTTCCTGTGGGTAGGTCACTGCATTGACCGCGTGCCGCCCCGACCCCTGCTGGCGGCAACCCCCACAAGGTCGGCTACACGCCTGACCTTGACCAGGTCGTGGCCTCGTGTGGCAACATACTGTGCTGCAGTTGTGTGGCAGCACAGTAGGCTGGCACCAATCTGCAGCACAGGTGGCTGCCACCAATCTGCAGCAGCAGTAGGCTGTCACCAATCTGCAGAACAGTAGGCTGCCACCAATCTGCAGAGCAGTAGGCTGCCAATTAGCTGCAGCGCAATGCACTGGCACACAACTGCAGCACAGCCGCAATGCAAACTGAACACAGCTGCAGCTGCGGGCGGCACCTGCCCATGGCAGCCCACTGCAACGACCAGCAATGGCGTTGGAAAATCATCCAATTTGAGCACGACGGTCATTAATGTATTATTGGGCTAGCAAGAAAAGCTGTTAAAGTATATAATCAGAAGTTTGCATTAGCTCAAAGAAGCAGGTGCTGCAATAAAGTCTGGGTAGCACGGCTTCCACAGTAAGTATGATCACCTGAGTTATGCTAAGACCGGGTTTGAGACAGACTGAAGGACCGGACTGGACCGGTGGAGACGAACCGGAGAGACGAGTCCATGGGCCAATCTAGACGTGGGGGGGGGGGGGAGTGGTGAACCTGAGGTATCCCAGGGACGAGATGGAAGGGTGAGATCGAGTATCAGATCATGGTGGCGGGATTAATAGCAGTCCAGAAATGCGAGGTTAAAGATCAAACCAGATGGACCCAGATGCGCGAACCGAACGCAGGACAAACCGGAGGAAAGAGCAGGGGAATTACTAATAGGAAGCCAGCCGGAGGAAAGAGCATGGGAATTACTAATAGGAAGCCGAACCCTGCACGAACTGGTAGCCGGGATGCTACGACCAGCTATCCAACTGAACTTGGGATACACAGGATCACGGGCACAGATCCAGGAGCCCTGGTCGCCTCGGAGCAGGCTACAGAGCCCTGCTTCACCTGGAAACCCTTTAAGCCCGGGTCGTCTCAGAGTAGGCGGTCGGGAGCTCGGCCCGACCTGGAAACCCTTTGAGCCCGGGTCGTCTCAGAGTAGGCAGTCGGGAGCTCGGCCCGACCCGGAAACCCTTTGAGCCCGGGTCGTCTCAGAGTAGGCAGTCGGGAGCTCGGCCCGATCTGGAGACACTTTGAGCCCGGGTCGTCTCAGAGTAGGCAGGAGGGAGCTCGGCCAGATCTGGAGACACTTTGAACCCGGGTCGTCTCAGAGTAGGCAGGAGGGAGCTCGGCCCGGCCCGGGACCCTTTGAGCCCGGGTCGTCTCAGAGTAGGCAGGAGGGAGCTCGGCCCGGCCCGGGACCCTTTGAGCCCGGATCGTCTCAGGACAGGCTACAATAGAGTTCAGCCGAACCTGGGAAGCCTAGGCCCTGCTATTCTCTGGAAAGGCACAGGGAGCCCAACCCACACCTGAGGGGCCCGAGGAGCTCTGCTGGTCTCGGAGCACCTGGGGCTAGGGGTGCCGGAGGGGCCGGACCACCGGCGCCAGTCCGAACCAGCGGCCGGACCACCAGCGCCGGGCCGGACCAGCGGCCGGACCAGCGGCCGGACCAGCGGCCGGACCAGCGGCCGGACCAGCGGCCGGACCAGCGGCCGGACCAGCGGCCGGACCAGCGGCTGGTGCCGCTGCCACCGCAGTGTGATCGGCTCCTTAGTCGATTCGACGGACGCGGCACCAGCGGCACCAGCGGCATGTCCGGCATCGACTGGTGCCGCTATCCAAGTGTGATCGGTTCGTTAGTAGAGTCGGCGGCCGTCGAAGTCGGCGGATTCCGGACGGATTTCGGCGGGCCGGCGCGCCCGCACCGCTCCACAATAAACTAATGAGGCTGGCTGCCGAGACCGTCGTGGCTCAAACGCCGGCCGAGCGCGGCAGGCATGCAGCCAGCGGCTACTTCTGTCGGCCGAACCGATGGCTCGATCCCCGGCAGGAGCTCGGACAGATTGGGGCTGATAGGGAGGGACCTGCGTCACAGCAGCCGACCCACCCCTTGGTTGGGTCTGACAATGAGAGGCCTGCGTCACAGCAGCCGACCCACCCCTTGGTTGGGTCTGACAATGAGAGGCCTGCGCCAGAGCAGCTGACCTCCCCCTGTGTATACGTGATGGTGTTTTAAATGCGTAGGTAGTGAAGCACTGAATGGGAGATGGGAAGCATTGACTGCTGCTGGCAAAGTCGGCCTGCAAATTGCTTCCAAGTCGGTATGCCTGACGTGGCGCGAAGAGATGCGGCGCCTATCTCAATGTGAATCTTGATGGAAAACCCGACCATTCACGCTAGCCTGATATGACGCTTTCCGGAATCGGTACAATATTGCGGAACTTATAGCGGCACCAGGGATGTGTGAGGTGAAGGTGACAAAAAAGATAGCTCAAGCTTGCCTTCCGCAGAGACAGATCAAAGGGACGAAGATCCAGGGCCCATTTGCTCTCCTCATGCAAAGGTGATGCCACTCTGACTGGAAGAATGGTTCCTCCATGGAAGCTGGAGTGCATCCACTCCCTTCCCTCCCACTTAGTTCTGCTCAGCCGAAGCGTCCATCTGAGTAGAAAAGGCATCCCTTCAGGGGCACTCCTGTGCGCAACATCTGAATTTGAATTAAGCGCCGCTTAAGTCGTGCAACATGACATTGGATGGCCAACCAATGACCTGACTATGACATGATCTGGTGTGATCCGACCATGTTTGACCTCATTTGGCCTGCTTATTGAATTAAGTTGCAAGCAATTTTCACTTCGGCGAAGTTTGATGTGATTGTTTTATCAATATATCGATATATATATATATATATATGTAATATATATATATATATATATATATATATATATATATATATATATATATATATATATATTCGTACATATACATGCTCATATTTTGCAGGTCGTATAACTGCGTTGACCAACTAGGACCTTCAGAGATCTCCGCAGGTCAGAAAGTGACGAAATATGCTGTAATATAAGCCATAGGCTATATTTGATTCCCAATGATGTTTTCTTGGCGTCTCCAACATGCATTGTTCGGAAGATGGTTTTCAAGCCTAATTCTGACCAGACCGGAACTGCACTGTCGAGACACTTTTTACAATGATGAATATAAATAGAATGATCTATGTTAGCTTTTGAGAAAAATGTGAGCGGAAAACAAGATTTAAATTTAAAAGAAAACTATTTCCAAGCACTTGAGCCGAGGTCTGACTCTGACCTGAATCTGACCCATGGCCCGACTTTGGCCCGATCTCACCTTCTCTGTCTTGACCATTTTTACTATTATTAATATATTGACATTGATATAGGTTAGGCTTTGAAATACAATCCGAAACCAAAATAAGACGTGCTACTTTTTAGGCATTTAATCCAAGGTCCATGTGTTGACATGTAATGATTTTTCGTTACATTATTAAATGCCAAAATGCACATGCAAGGTATGCTTCGGGCTCTCCATGTCCAGAGCTAGCGGTATATGCTAAATTGTACCCTAGCTTACGTAGATCAGAAATTAGTGTAGTGGAAGTACTTTCAAGAGTCTCTCCCCCCACTCCACCCATCATCCTCCTCGGCCCGGTAAAGGTGGATTTGTCGGCCTGGTCCGGCGAGGGTTGATGATGCTTTTGAAATCAGAAGAGTTAAGCGTACAAGTACCAGCTACTATCGATCAGGTTACTGGTCTCTGTGGGCACTCCACTGACATTTTAGAACTCGAGGTTTGCTGCAGTTTGGAGATGAACAAGTTGTCGTTATAAAAACGGCTCTTGTCGCTCGTTGCGAACCGGTTCATGTTTGTTGGAGTCGATTCGTTTGCTGCATCACCATAGCCCTACTGCTCAATTTATAAACGATTGATTGGTATTGTATTGGCAATACCAAAGTGCCCAAAGTTTTACCCCTGCTGTCTACCTACATGTATTCAGGTGAGAGTGAAATATGCAGGTATGAGATGAACATAATATTGCCATCAGACCTGCTATAATTGTGGGTGTTGCTTAGTGAGCAAGCCCACCTATTTAACTAATTCAAGCTAAGAAATAAATCGGAACATTCCTACCTAACCTATAAATGTAATGCACACAGGCAGTGGATATTGTAAGCTTCATGGAACACAATAGCTAAGTTTGAATTACTTGCGATAATCTTGGGAATTCTACGCTCATGTAATTCAATGAAGAATGCAATTTTCTTACAAATAAGTTGGCTTAATTCGCATGTACATTGACATTGACTTGAAAAAAAATCCTACGGAAACAAAGAAAATGGGATATCATACCTGGTCCGGCCCAAGCCTATTTATTCATGTAAAATGTGAATCCGGCCCTACCGGTATCCAGGCCTGGCCCAAGCCTGTGGAGTCTGTCCGGACCAATTCGAACCATGCTTTACAATACCAGCGCCTTGTGGTGTTGCCACCCCAAACTGGCCTCGCTTCCTTAGTATCCAGTTACTACCACCACAGACTGGCCTCGACAACTTGGTATCCAGCTACTGTCTCCCCAGACTGGCCTCGCCGCCTTAGTGTCCAGTTACTGTCACCCCAGACTGGCCTCGCCGCCTTGGCATCCAGTTATTGTCACCCCAGACTGACCTCGCCGCCTCGGCATCCAGTTACATAGGCGTCGTTTCTGGCTTTGTTTCCGGCGTCGTGTCTTGAACTGGGCTAGAGGTGCACCGCAGAAAGATCAGATTCGTCAGATCAGAAGAATCAGGTTTGCTATCAGATTCTAACACGATTGCAGATGTATATTCGCCTCTCAACTTTCAATTGCATGCAGTGTCTAGTTCTTCACTGCCGATGTTTGCCGCCTTTTGTTAC